>MU870406.1:12724-30902 GCA_036418205.1 Ostertagia ostertagi | reverse complement strand
GGGTCGGTTGACTTGAGAGACAGGCATCGGCTGGCCCCCGCAAGTCATTGTATAGGCCACATCGCATTCAAATGCCACTGCGAATGTACAAATGGAAGTAGAATGCGTGCCGCATCCCAAAAAGGGATTGATCAACGGCAAATGCTTTATCCTTTATCCTTTATCCTTTACCGCATAAACCGCTTGTATATTCCTAACCTGCGGCACAAAACGGATCCCAATAGAAGCTGCACTGAAACTGCACAATAAGATAGAACTCCTAGCCTCAAATGCCTCTCACTCATAATGGAAGAACATACAGTGCGTTTCAAAAGTATAAAGCCACCCTTGAATGAAGCTGTTCCAAGTTAGAATGAAGGTTCCGTGATTTGATGAATAGTTTATCGAATTCAGCACGCTCTGAAACTATAGTAAACTTTGTTGTACAAACCACTATAAGCTAGAAACGGTTCCATAAGAAAATTTGAAAAACTCCCCTGTTTCAAAAGTATAAAGCCACCCCGGGCGAGTAGGCAACAGCGGTAAAAATTTTTGTTCCTGTTAACTCATTTGGAGTTCTTTGGCCATAATTAGCACAAACACATTACGTCTTCAATATATCTCGTGGATCTACGTTTTCTTTGGAAGAGCAAGTTCGTGCGAGGACGTTACATCGAGCTGCCCATTCAAATCGCTCCATTGCTGCTCAACTTGGACGTTCTCAAAGCTGTATCGACATTTCTTTTGAGGAATCCAGCTTATCATGAAAGGAAAGATCCCTGAAAGGTCACGTGTTCTGCTTGAGTATTATATCCGCCATATTAAACGATCCCTTTCCAATTCTACTGCGACCATCAGTCAGATCCGATACGAGCTCTCCCTTTTTGCTTCGAAAAGTTCCATCTGGAGGGTCGCTAACTCTGCTCCAAATATCGTGCGACAATCCATGATGAAGACTCCACCACGTCCGGGAACAGCATCACAAAGCACCTCGTCTCGAACTCGCCCGGAGGAACATGCGAACGAGTTGGGGTTCGGTAGGTGATTCTACGGGGGTAGGGAGGCACTTTCATCATGACGTTTAGTTAATGGCTTGTAGTGTTCAGTTCATTTTCTGTGGTTGAAAGAACTTCAACTTAGACGGGCCGGATGGTCATCACAGATTCTGGAGAGATTTTAGCAAAGATCCGCTGGTATTTAGCAGGAGAGACTTCGGTGGTGGCGCATAGATGGTCTGAGCTGCATTCTACAGCGATGCTGTGCTCCCTCTGTCTTTCGTCTCGTGTCAAATGGACCCCAGTGAGAATCAGGATGCTTTTCTTAATGATCTTCTCTCGTTTCTGTGTGGAAGTCGTCGGCAAAACTTCATCTTTATGCACGATTACGCCACCATCCATCGCAGCCGGTCCACTCAACACCGGGTTTACGTCAACAAAATCAGTGTACTGGAATGGCCTGCTAGCAGCCTAGATCCAAATCCAATAAAAAACACCTGGGGTATCATTGTCCGACAGATATACGCGTATGGAAAGCAGTACAGTAACGTGGGAGACCTCAGACAGCCATCGAGACGTTTTCCTACCACCTGAATCCCGCTATACTTCTGAAGCTCACGGATAGTATGCCAAATGGTCTATTAAATCTCACTTCTAAAAAAGGAAGTCACGCTAGTTACTAATATTTACGATGTTCACTTTTTCTCTGGAAAAATAGAGTTATGTTGCAAGTGGCTTTATACTTTTGAAACAGGGGATATTTGGAAATCTTCTTATAAAAATGTATGTGAATCATTTTGTTTCCTGAAATAAAGAGAACAATGGTTTCCAAACACGCTGAATTCAATAAAGTTTATGGCAAGCCATGAAATACTCACCTTAACTCGGAAAGTTAGTTTTCATGGGTGGCTTTATACTTTTGAAACGCACTGTAAGTACGAATGAATGACCAGATAAGAATTATAAACCATCTGAGAAGTACAGACTTCCGACGTTTGCCTCGACTATATGATTACAGTCCCAGTGGTCATAATTTTGTCAACATAGCCTCAAGAGAAGCTCTAAATTTTAGCAGTCAATGTTTGCAACGGATCCGGATTAGGTGGGCCGAAGACCACTCCCTCCTGAGCGAGGAAACTGAATGAGTAAAGTGGGGTCCCCAAACACAGAAGGCAGGCGAAATCTGCATGACTTAAGAAGGGCGAAACGGCGATAAGGCTCTGCTAGAGTGGCTGGTGCTGCCATCCTTATCAATCGCGGCATTTGTGATGTTCGCGCCCTCTCGCGTACGACGTACTCTCTCTCTCGCATTTTCCCTCTGCTCGCAGCGCTGTCTCTCCACCCATACCATGGCCGACCTCAGAAGGGAAATTTCATTGTTTTCTATAACGCCTTGATCCTGCTGGCATCCTTCATTGCAGATCCTGTCTAATTATCGCGAAAAAAATTATACCAGTTCGATCCCGACCCTGTCATTAATCTTGTGCAAAGCCATCTTTGAAGGTAAAAGATGTCGAGCCAGTATTCGAGAAGCTGGAAGCTATGGTCACGGAACTCCAGCAGATGGTGAAACAGGTGAAGCACGACGTTTTAAGCAGACAAGTGCCGAACTTCAAGCAGTCAGAGAGCACTACAGAGTTCAAATCCACTGCAGGTAATTTTAACTCGACAACCTTTCAACACTCGCAACGAAGGATGTCTTTTTCGAAGTCTCAGCCTTCTCCAGAGTTACAAATTTATTGGTTATCCCCTGTGTTTAGAGCCATTCAACCAAGAGATGGAAACCAAAGTGATCGAAGACATCATTGAACACATGAAAGGATCATTCCTGCGAGCTGCACGTGGTACGAGAGCCATCAGTGAGGTGGTTCAAAGTCATATTCACGCGAGATCATTGTGTTACACCAGGTGATTAATGTTACGATAATATCAAATCGGTAAGCTCCTCATGTGAACCCTCGGCCTATGAAATTCGCCGCTGTCTAATCCCTGGTGAAATCTTAAGTTTCAATCAGGATAGACATTAGCTATTATTCAATAGTAATTTAAGCTTAATTTATGTTGTGCTTAGAACGGTCCGTCACGCCATAAAAGGAATCAAAAACTACATGAGACAAATTTCCCGCCATGAGAAAATAGCAAAAAAGCCAGCGTAATAAGATATCGGCCTGAGCTTAAGGTTCAGCCCAAACGTTGTAATCACTCAGTAAGACTCTAAAGGAGATGGATGAGCTTGCCAGACCGAGCTGTTTGCAATGCTTCCATAAAATAGTGGAATGTAGTGGAGATGATAGAGTTCAATTTTGTCAGAACGGTAATAATGAAAGTCATTAACAAAGAAATCATTGATCGGTTTTTTTTTTCATGACAAAGGCAACGGTGTTCAGAAAATGTGCGTCAAAGCTAGTACGTATAGAGGTTTCTTTATAATTTGACACTTGCTCAATACCAGATTGCAACATACAATATCTAGTTCTGAGGGTTTCCTTCATATTTAGTCTTCTTTTGAAGAACAAAACCTCATAGTCAGTAGTTGCCACCGACCCTCATTCATTTTGCCATTGTGTAAGCTTCGAGAGCTTCTAATCGCATCTATTATTCTGATTGGAAGATGAATGCGTGACACACACATCAAAGCTCACTCACTAGAGAGATGATTGATCTTTTATAAGAATTCCCCATGAATTTCTCATCCATACTGTTCTATGTTTACTCAATCAAGACAGAGAATGTGGCTTAACCTTGATGACTTTAAGATAATGCGCTACACTTTCTTAAAGGAATCTTCCACGGAAAAAGCTCCGCCCTCATTACCACAGAAAACGATACCTTAAAGGAATCTTCCACGGAAAGAGTGATCATTTTGTCTTGTGTGTAGGATTAGTATTATCGAAACTAACGCTTATGTTCCGTTCTTTTTGCTATGCTCATGAGGCTAGGGGCCTAAGGTATCGTTTTTCTGTGGTAATGGAGGCGGAGCTTTTTCCGTGGAAGATTCCTTTAAATTTCACCTCTAAGATGAAATATCGCCTGCCATGATTCTGATAGAGGAGAATCAGGTTACCTGTGTAGTTGTAGCTGTATGCCCTTGATGTCTTCTATTCGCGATATTCGCGACCCCTAGAGAATGCTGAGGGGCTGTACACATCCATTAGTCTACGACGTCTTTGACCTCGCATCTACTTTGGCGTGGCCCATTTTTGCTCACGGTTTAAATTTTCCCTGAAATTATCTTTATCATAAAATTTGTAGCTATTTACTGACATTCTGTACTTCCGGAAGCCCTTACAATATATGAATGGATTGCTTAGAATTTGCAGAATGGTTCCAAATTTGACAGATCTCATATGTTTATTTTATGAGAACCTGTCTAGCCTTTGAGAGACTGTTTTCTTTTGAAACCTTTAGTTAAACCGCTACTTTCAACAGTAACAACGACAACCTCAAAGAGTGTAGAATGCATGGGTCTTAAAAAAGAACCACCCTTTATAACTTTGAGCTGCTTCCCTTCTCCAAATTTGCAGCCCTTCTTTCGGATCAGAAATACAGTACAAACCGTTTATTTACAGGTGGACTCCTCTGTTTCTGCTGCAGCCGTCGACGTTCAACTGCCACTCGGCCGTCTTCCTATAACTATTCGCCACAAAAGGGCACACAATGATGGTTGGTTAATCAAAAAGGAACACTGACAATTAATCATTTTCCAGCCATGAAAAAGCGCTTCAGAGAAGAATTTCGAGCCAAGGTGAAGAAGCGGAAACCAAACTAATGGGAAGACAGGCGCACTCTAATGGGTCAGACCACATGCAACTCGTGGAGAATAAAATGCTTCCGATATCGGCGCAGTACGCCCACCGACTGGCTAACCACTATTCGCAGATCTCTCATTTACTTGAGAGAGCGTTAGCACTAAAGAGGGCAGCACCGATGAGAGTCGGATCAGTGCGGAAATCAACGAGCAAGGAAGGGGTCTCACTTCTTATCACCCCGATACCACTGCTGCCCACCTTTGTCTTATACATGGCCTGCCTTAGTAATTGCGTGAATGACGCCTATCAAAGGCGAGAACCTCGGGATAGGCTTTCTAGTAGAAAGTTTCTAGTAGGAAGCGTGTCGGGAGTGGAATTGTTAGGTCGGGAGGTCGCGCTACCTCCGCCGGTTGAAATGGGCCATGAGAACGCTATTGCTTAGCTACTTGCAACCATCGACTCCCCGTGTAAGCCTTTCTCACCCAACGCGGTTGTTGTAAGAAGCGCGGATAACGGCCGCGGCGCGCAGCGTGGATTACGACGTAGAGTCTGTTAAAGGAATCTTCCACGGACCATGGACCAGTGGGCGGGACCGGAAGTTTTTGTGACGAAATGCATGGTAGGTACGGATCCACGTGTCGAACGCACGAACGTGAACAGGATTCACTTCAAACCTTCCCATGAACGTGGATCCGTACCTACCATGCATTTCGTCGCAAAACCACTTCCGGTCCCGCCCACTGGTCCATGGTCCGTGGAAGATTCCTTTAACATTTCAAGATAGGATATGAAATCGAATGATAGCAACTGACGGGCTATGCTCAAAACTCGTCCAAACATGCCCATTCCCCAGTTCAAGGAGAACTGTCATTAGAGGGAAGAAAGTGGAGGAATCCGGAGCAGGTAATTGGCAGTTCGCTTTGCTCTCGCTTTTTAGATCATCTCATCCCCAAACTTCAATTCTTATGACCAATTCAATCTTTATCGCCAGCTCCGTTCACAAGCATAATTTCGCCAGATGAAGCGATCAGCACATCAGCTTCAACGCCGGAAACTATAACGTACTTCTATAACCGTGGTTATCTGGGGGCACCATGGCCGAATCAGTCATAGAAATCTATTTATGCATACCATTGCAATTTCAAAGTTCGGCTACTCTACTTTTCAAAGACAACCGTCAAACGAAAAGTTCTTCTAATGTGCGCATTTTTGTGAAGTGCTTATTCCACTATTACTTATTTATTACTTGAGAAATCATGAATGACATTTCAAGGAATCATCCCCTCACAAATGTGTTACAAGTGACCAACAGTAAAGTATGTGAGAGAGAAAATAGAAAACTTTCTTGGCCCGAACGGATCCCAAAGCTAAGGAGATTGTGTGTGCGCGGGATAATGGTGCTTCATGTCTCAGACTAACCAATTACATATTGGTTTTTTTGAGGTTTATCGAATCAGAGTTTGGTCACACAGACAGGTGTTTTATTTCAATTAAAACTTTTCTATTTGCCCAGTGGACGAGAACGCCGGTTGACGAATCGCAAAAATGCAAAAGATCAAAATGTAACGATCCGAAGCTCAAGAAGCTCATCCTTGACGTAAGTTTCGTACTGTTTATAAGAGTTGTGAAAGCAGCAAGTATTTCCAGAATATCAAAAATGACGCCCCAACGTCAAAACGAGCAATTCAAAAAGCCGCCGAGACGCAATTTGGAGGAATTTTCGACGTGATCTGCAGTCCTTGTGAATTCTCGTTCGTCATCAGCTCCCAGAAATACTGTGATGGTATCAAAAATCAGGTATTTTTGAATAGCTAGAGATTTTTGTGGTAACCTTTGACGGATAGCGATGGCAGCTCTCCTGCTACTGCATTGGAGAAGTTGTAACAGAAGAAGAAGTGCCTCGAGATGTGCCACGCATTCGATTTTCCTGTGTAAATATATGAATGTCGGAGAACGTATGTCGGATAACATAGCCCTTCGCGATCACAAAGCATATGGTCCTTAAGTAGAGGTGGGAAGCAACGAGGAAAAGGAAATTGACAAAACACAAAAAAACACGGTCTCCTTGTGGGGGGACGGTTAGAAGGTCCTACAGTCTCGGAAATATTAAGACCCGATAAGAAAGGACGTAGATAAAGACGAGGGAGAATAGGGGAAATGCGAGAAACAGACACCAACGGTTTGAGCCCTGGTCAAGTAATTAGAGACATCAAGATTGAAACACCACTACGGTTGCAAGGTCGGCTACTTCATTGATGACTTACAGTAGCGGTCAAAAGTGTTCGCCGAAACGATTTTTAGTGCATTATTTTTTCTCGCTTGAGCAACGCCCTCCAAAGATTGATATACTATGTTTAGTGTTTTTATATCCTCAAGTCTTAAAGAATCAGGATATTCAAAAGAAAAATTTTCGAGGCCACCATTGATTTTTTCTGGCAAAAAAGAGAAGCACGAAAAACCGTTTCGGCGAACACTTTTGACCGCTACTGTAGATTGTGACACTAAATGTAAGGACGGAGCACATTCCAATAGGAGCGAGCACCCTTTGAAGGATCCTGGCACGTGAAGGTCAACAAAGCTCTATACATATTCTGGGTTCAGCATGGTAAAAATGGGCGCATTTGCTCACGCCTGAGCGCTATACGAGGCCATTCTCCAAGGCTAAGCCTACGAGGGGGCAGAAACTCCAGGGAAAATAAAAATGGCCCGCGCACCCTGGATTCTCTCTTCCACCACATGAGGCTTACATGTACCGTTTTAACACAATCGACATGCTTTTAGCAGCTTTGATTGCCACTGAACCACAATCATCCCACATGCCGCAGCGCCGCTAAGATGTTATAAAGGCAAGACACTGAAGAAGTGAGTCGACTAGCATAGCCACTTATGTATAGATTGAGACATGTGCTGCGCGATTTCCCAAATAATCGAATCCATGGGCATCCCGAAAGTTCAACCACGAAGCGTGTTTTAAACTCCCACTTATTTAAATCAACAATACTGACATGTTATGGAGCACCTTGTTCAAATCGCTGAAGTAGCTTTCGTACTTTTCTTCAACATCAACGGGTTCCCTGGTCTGATGAGCGGCTTCTTCATATTTTTAATCAAAAGTTCTAATAAATTTTATGCTAACCCGTAAATGAGGCATGTTTACCAAAGACAGGATCACTTGGCAACAAAATGCCAATTATCGACCTCAGCGAGGGAGGATATAACTGCGGCGCATCTGCCATTCGGAAAATCGCTTCTCCAGACATCTGTACCAACACATGTGCTGCCCTCAATAACATCTGCGAAATGTGGGCTTCGAAAACACCCCTTTGCTGGCATGCCTTCACCCTTCCGGGAGTTCTTAATGACATATAATTTTTTTTTCCTTCTTGCCTGAATTCCAACTCGCCTTACCCATAAACATGCATCTTCTCTCTTCCTCTCTGTCTCCAGAAATATCCATTAGCTCGTCGTAGCTGGACCCTGGGATAATGGAGGTGAGGAATTGTTGAACTGCATTAGACAAAAAAGTAATCTCTCTATCTTCTTAATTTTTGAGCAGAAATCTTTGCCAGCAAGTCGATTTATTTCCCATCGTTCAAGAACCGTAAAGCGAATTCCACCAAATATGAACCAGAAGAAATCCCCAACGGACGAGTTTACTTTGCCTCAAGGTTTGCAGATCAACATCCACAGTCTGTCGCAAGCCTCCCTGATAAGCCTGATATCAGTAGCTCGAAGATCAGAACTGAAAGCCCTGTCACCAGGTGGTATTCCTTCCTGAGCCATGCGTTTACGATGTTGACTGCTCGCTACACCGTTTAACGCAAGAATCAGGATTAGATTGTGAGGTATATTCAGTCAAATGTGAAAGTAGGTATGGGAGGTGGACCGCCAGTGGAAGAAAAATGAAGGCAGCAGTTTAGGTCAGAGACAATCTGAGCACCGGATGAGGGGCTATGAGACAGTCCAGTAGCGATGAGCTACAAACCAGCACTGCGCCGCAGGCAAGATATCGAATGGTAGGCGGACCATGTTAGACTTGGAGTCTGTTAGAAGTCCTTGAACGCCTAGCGTCTTACCATTAGTAACGCTTTTCGATGTAGGAAAGTAGCGCGACCTGCACTTTCCCGCACAGTAAGAGCTTTTTAAGCAGATCTTACCCGAACCTTGCCTTTACCTCAACTTTTAACGCCTTTTACTATGATTTCAAAGCCACGCTATCACATAAGTAATGAACAAGCTATGCAGAAAAATATTCCTTTTATTCCAACAATACATGGTTAAAAAAATAATTCTTTCACATCTGATGTAATACATATATAGATCTAAAATAATAACATCGGTAACGAAACCTGAAAGAATCTAATCTGATATCGGGTGTGAAAAGAAAAACTAGCGGTAGCTATCTATATCAAGCGAGACGTACATCCATTGTGACCACAAATCCGACTTTCTCAAAGAGAACGATTAAGTTTACTCCTCTTTGGCTCCCAAACTCTCCAAAAAAAACATAAGAATCCCACAAAAACGAAGTCGGATTCCTGGCCATCATCAGACTGCAGGTGATAAACCATGACCATAAAGGAAACGTGGAATATCGTAATTTGTAAAGAAATAAAAAAATACAGAGTCCACACACGGGGGACGTATGCACACACACACTCACACATATTTTCAGAAGAAAATATGGGAAAAGAAAAGCAAAAATCGAATAAATATGTACGTACAAAAAAGCAGCCATTGACGGCACAACGAAAGATACTGGGATTCTGTAAGGATCATGTACTGGCGTAACGAGAAGCAGCCCAGACACACCAGTATTGATTTACTGTTGGAAAACTTGTTCAAATGAACATGACTTCATTTCAATGGAAATAAGGGGGCGCACTGGTGTATCCAAGCCACATAACTACTTCAAAAATACATATTAATATGCAATCTTATTAAATACCGGTGACACACCATATAAGAAAGAGGAACCATTAGCGTAACGCGCACGAGATTAACCGACGAATATACAGTACCTTCGCTTCCAGGAAAATCGATAAAACCGAACGATATTGATCCGAAACATACTAACATAATAGTAATGATATTTTTTGATATATGAATGGATTGTATAGCAGCATGAAATACATGCGTGTGTGGGTGTGTGGACGGAAAGGTGACAATGGTAGCGAACAATGGAACAAGAATGATGGTGATGATAATGATGACAATGTAGAGAATGGAAGATAATGATGAATGGATGAACGAATGATTACGAGTACACTGTCTACGCACTATGCGTGTAAACGCTTTTAACACCGGCAGTCACGGATATAAAAGGCTGGAAGGTAGCGTAAATAAGAGAAAATCATGCTGAATAAATTAGAAATAAGCATGCGAAAATAACCAGATTTACACCATTGCGCATTGGGGCAGAACAACGACGTGACGTACGTCAACACGATGAATGGTAGATTATCGTAAGACACATGTCGTTCATACCAATGCGGCAAGGAGAAGAACGTCATCGATCAACGATCAATAACGTCCCAATTCGTGCGCAAGCGTTTCACATCAAGTATAAATCATCTTGCAATGTTTTGGATTTATGTATTGAGAATTGTATTGGAAAATTCTGCATCAGAGAAAGCATGCGGCCATCTGCAACTCGTTCCACCCTCATCGGGCAGAGTCCAGCGTGGCAGAGACCGCTCTGCGTCTCTGAGCAGTTATTAAGAAATTTTGATAAAATGCATAGTTTTTCGAACGCTATTCGATGAGGTAGCATTTGCTTGCATGTGTAGAACCTTATTATTGTAAAGACTTGCGCGCATAGAAATTAAGGCACAAGAAATCAGGCACGATTACTACGACAGGGAGATGGGTGCAGTACGTCCAATATCTACAATGTGTACATCGGCTCAACGAACAGAACACAATTGATCTACACATTCGGATGAACGGGCAGAAAACAAAACAGAGAGATAGAGCGAGAACTGGACAGTATATGTAGTAGGTAAATGCAACTAGGGTTAAGTAAATGTTTTCCATTAGAAACTATGCAAACAAGCAAAACAATGTCGCTGTTATTATATTATTACAAATGATATAGTTACTTTGCGTTATTAAACGAAATGAACTGCTCACGCACACATACAGAGAAACTCAGTTCTTCACTGGGTATTGGATGAGGAAATTATTCCTGAATTATTACGAAACATCACCGACGATTTTGAACCGACGGTTCGCATCGTTCGAAAATTAAAAAAGAACTGACAGGACGTTTGCAGTTATACGGCTAACTGCGAATAGCTCAAGACGAGTCTTTTCTAAGCATTTCTGGAACAAAGTTCATTCCCGAGTAGTTTCACTGGGCATTGCTCAACTGCGCGAACACCGGCAGACGACCAGGAGTTTTCTCCCACTTCTCGTCAAACGTCAACGACATTATGTCTCCGATGAGACCATTCATCATTGGATCAGCGCTTGCTCTAAACAAAAGGAAGAATTATTCTGTAATTATGCAATAACAGAGAAAAAATATACTCATTTTTCAATAAATCTCCCAAATGTTTCAGCGACATTTCAAAGCAATGTCCAAAAGATTACATTAGCAATAATGCGCCTTTTAAGGTTTTGAGTTGGAAAAATTGTATGAGCGGTGAAAGGTTTCGACAAAAAGTTCTTATCTATTCTTATAGACTTGAGCATTTAGCGCTGATCAGCTTTATCCTCATCAGTATTATCTTCCCATGGTAGTTGGAGGCCTTTTGATATATTTCACCTGAACACAAACGTTGGTTTCGTTTGTTAACTGCTGTTTTGGCCGCAGTTCGCCTTGCGAATGGCGCCAAAAAACAGCAGTTAACAAACAAAAACAAGTCAAAATTCATTGCTAAAGCTTTCAGCCTCGCGGTCATTGCCGATATCGGCTAACCGGCTCAACACGTTATACGTGTGAGTGCTGAAAGCTATGGTACGTATACCATGAAAAGCTGAGTTGGAATGAAATGGTGCCCCGGTAGCGTAACTGGTAGCGCACTTGCCCGGAAAGCGAGAGGTGCGGGTTCTAGTCCCGCCTGGGGCGAAAGTTTTGTTCACAACCCACGTTTCTTGAAACTGTACTCCATATTTGCTGAATTTTGGGATACGCTACGAATCCGACTGTCCTTCCAAATATAGGACTTTTCCTAGAAAACTTAGGAAAATTCTGGACTACCGATATATAGGTCAGTCTTCTCCTGCCAGGTATACCTGATATTAATTATACCGCCTCAGAAGCAGAAGGCCTGATAAAATTAGACAGGATCATTTGAAAATGCGATCACCGGAACATAGGGTGAGAGGCTTGCCAACAACAACCTCCTCGTGGAATATTTCATATAAAAAATGGGCAACGAATTACGAGCTCATCTGTTTTCTCAGATTCTTTCGGTCTACTTTTGCCACTCAGTGTTACAAATGTTAGAATACGGCGAAAATTGGATGAAGTGCATAAAGTAGAGCAATTGTCCTACTCACACGACCACAGAGAAAGGAAAACGAAGAAAGTACGAAAGAAGAAGGGACCCCGCTGTAGGACTCTACGCACAAGCAGATGTCATATGGCACCAGGTCACTTAAGTCACATGATATTCGAAGTACATCTGGGGTGGTATTCAATCCTTCCCCAAGGGGTTGGGGGACGAAAAACCCTTTAAATTTTCTCCGTCTTCCCAACTGGGATTGTCCTGATAAAGGGGCTAGGTTTAATGTATGTATGTATGTCACAGTAAGCATGCATTGAAAATGAAGAAACTACATCGTTAAAAACAAATAAATTTAAAGGGATTTCCGTCCCCCAACCCCTGGGGGAAGGATTGAATACCGCCCATGGAGTGGTAAAGTCACCTTTGAAGGCCAACTTGACATATGTGCTCAATAACTTCCCTACACTTTACACTGAAAGGAAGAGCCTAAAACGACAGCTTCGATGTTCTCCCACGTACATCAATTCACATTTATTTTCACACGTGCATTTACAAATGGGAAGTACCCAAAGCAGCAAAAGGTCAAACATAGGACACCACTATAGTTGATGAATTACCTTCAGCCTTTCCCTAACACCAAGAACTTCCATTCACTCCCACACCACTTTCTGTTAGCAAATGTTGCACTACATATTATTTATTAAGGGTTACACTAGCTGGAAAGTGCATGATTACTAAACGTACACGTGGGTAAGACGGCCTTGGAGGCCTAAATGATGTGAAGATCTTCTCCGGTGATTTCTGAAATGCTATGGTACGTATACCATGAAAAGCTGAGTTGGGATGAAATGGTGCCCCGGTAGCGTAACTGGTAGCGCACTTGCCCGGAAAGCGAGAGGTGCGGGTTCTAGTCCCGCCTGGGGCGAAAGTTTTGTTCACAACCCAGCATTTCTTGTGAAACTGACTCATATCTGCTGAATTTTGGGATACGCTACGAATCCGACTGTCCTTCCAAATATAGGACTTTTCCTAGGAAACTTAGGAAAATTCTGGACTACCGATATATAGGTCAGTCTTCTCCTGCCAGGTATACCTGATATTAATTATACCGCCTCAGAAGCAGAAGGCCTGATAAAATTAGACAGGATCATTTGAAAATGCGATCACCGGAACATAGGGTGAGAGGCTTGCCAACAACAACCTCCTCGTGGAATATTTCATATAAAAAATGGGCAACGAATTACGAGCTCATCTGTTTTCTCAGATTCTTTCGGTCTACTTTTGCCACTCAGTGTTACAAATGTTAGAATACGGCGAAAATTGGATGAAGTGCATAAAGTAGAGCAATTGTCCTACTCACACGACCACAGAGAAAGGAAAACGAAGAAAGTACGAAAGAAGAAGGGACCCCGCTGTAGGACTCTACGCACAAGCAGATGTCATATGGCACCAGGTCACTTAAGTCACATGATATTCGAAGTACATCTGGGGCGGTATTCAATCCTTCCCCTAGGGGTTGGGGGACGAAAAACCCTTTAAATTTTCTCCGTCTTCCCAACTGGGATTGTCCTGATAAAGGGGCTAGGTTTAATGTATGTATGTATGTCACAGTAAGCATGCATTGAAAATGAAGAAACTACATCGTTAAAAACAAATAAATTTAAAGGGATTTCCGTCCCCCAACCCCTGGGGGAAGGATTGAATACCGCCCCATGGAGTGGTAAAGTCACCTTTGAAGGCCAACTTGACATATGCGCTCAATAACTTCCCTACACTTTACACTGAAAGGAAGAGCCTAAAACGACAGCTTCGATGTTCTCCCACGTACATCAATTCACATTTATTTTCACACGTGCATTTACAAATGGGAAGTACCCAAAGCAGCAAAAGGTCAAACATAGGACACCACTATAGTTGATGAATTACCTTCAGCCTTTCCCTAACACCAAGAACTTCCATTCACTCCCACACCACTTTCTGTTAGCAAATGTTGCACTACATATTATTTATTAAGGGTTACACTAGCTGGAAAGTGCATGATTACTAAACGTACACGTGGGTAAGACGGCCTTGGAGGCCTAAATGATGTGAAGATCTTCTCCGGTGATTTCTCCGGTGATAAATTATAAAATTCAACAATGAAGGACTTGCGATCCTACGACTGTGCACGCAAAAGCAAATTTCGAAAACCTTGGCAAAAATCGTTTCGACCCAGTTTCTGTGAATAGTAGTGCTTGTTTAATTAGGACTTTTTGGAACTAAAGAACAAAAAACACAGCAAATCGAACTCTCCAATCATTCATCCTGTTCCTTGCCAATAGTCCAAGACATATTACCGAACCCGGTTGTGCCACTATTTCGCATCGCAAAACTTTTGTGGACTATTTAAAACACATTCAAACTCCCAGCATGATATCTATAAACCTTATTCAGATTCTGGGCATGCGTGGTACAGTCAGGTGGCGCTGGTTACAACATTGACGAACCGCGGTTCAAAGCCGAGATCGAATCCCACCCAGGCCAACTATTATATGTTTGTGGAACAGACAGCACTTTAGCGCCACCTATTTGATATCCCACTCATAGGGGAGGACAAAAGCACCCACTGAAGGGTGGCTGTCGCAATTCATTGTATGCACAAGTAAAATCGCCTAAGGATGCCACCAAAACCTAATTGTGAGTAAAACGCATACCGCATCGTAGAGGTGTTGCTCAATACCTAATCCTTTGTATTATGATTTTTAGTCAAATTCCTCATATCTACTTTTCAGAATTCCCGCTCCTTTTGTTGATATCTGGCAAAAAAAACTAACCCTTCCTCAGACTTTGGCAAACTTCTGTACCGCGTGAAAACATCCCCCCTGTAGCCCTTTCGTTTTTTATTTTTTCTCTTGTCACAGTTTACGCTTTGACAATTTCTCGCTAAGACATCCGCTCTACTGAAGTTCTGTCATTCCCTCTTTAATATGCATAGACCGCAGCCCACAATTTCTTAATGCATTCGCAAAATGTTTAATACATTTCTTATGTTGGCGTGCAAAACTTGCGTCGAACACTCCACGAATCCGATTAGTGGGACAGCGATTTGTCGCAGACGTCCGCTCCTACAGCTTTGCACTTATTACCAATATTTTCGACGAAAACCAGAATACACCACTTAGCAACCTTCTTAGTAATCCACTTCTACCCATGTCAAGCTTCGAAATTCATATTTTTGTGGAAGAAGAGACTACACGATCTCAGTCCATGTAAGGATTATCCAAACATTTATAAAGTGCTGGATACTGCTGACCTGTACATCGGTAAAAATGTGATTTTAATAGCGAAGCTATCTCATATCAACAATTATTCGCTCGAGATATGGCTGCTGAGCATGCACATGCTTTCTTAAGTTAGTATCTTGGTGCTACCCTGATCCACCTATGTAACCTGACACCAGTTAGAAATAAAAATAAGCAAAACCAAGAAGAACAATCTAAGAGCCAATTTCGAACAATGAGGCCTAATCAAAAGGAATAAATGATTGGGGTAAACGAAGTGTTTACAGATTACAAAAGCTGTGGAACAGCCGTTGCTTAATCTGAAATCAGTGCTTTTAACTGAATCACAAATTTTGTGGATTATATCACTTCAAACATGAAAAGCCATGGATCGCGCTCACCACTTTAGGAGAAGTAAAGAAAAAAATGCGGGTTGTTACCTCAGCAGTGAAACCCCCAAATTCTGCCGAAGCTCGAAAAAAAATCAAGCGTGGTATGACGGAAGTGTTCTCCTTTGCTATACCCCTCCCTACCACGGCAACGCATGCTTGTCCTTCCTTCGAAAAGAAACTGAACTGTTGTCCAAAGTAAGGTGCCGTGACTACTCCGGTGAAGCTCCACTTATTATACTTTACCCAACTATTTCACTTTTTTTGATCCTTCTCAATCTTAATCAGGCGTTTGCAGTTACACAATTGAATCCAGCAACCATAGGAAATGGAGAACGCCATCGTAAAACAAATAAAAACGGCTCGTTTTCTCGACACCATTATTACAAAGCGCTCCCCAGTCATATGGCCTTTACCTGTAAACAAATCCTACAAAAACGGAACTGCTATCAGATGTTAACTTCCGCAATTCACAATTTTTAAATGGAGTGTACACTCATGGATATTTATCCCCGTTCCAATGTTTTCAAATTTTGTACTTCTGAACACTGATCTTTCCCTTCACCACCCTCCCCTCCCGGAGCGATGCCTTCGTATGGGCCTCTCCAAGATTAGAGGTCAGTTCTTATTAGCCTACCATGATCGTACTCAAACCTCACTTTACAACTTCCACATATCGAAAGCACTACCAAAGCAGGGTTAGCTAACAAAAAATGCGAAAATGGCATAATTTCTACAATTCTTGAATTCCAGAAAATTCTTTTCTCATATCTTCGTTAAATATGAGATATGAGATAAAGTTTCGCCAGATATGAACAGCTCCCAAAAACCGCAAATGCTACCCCTCTCCCTCTTCTGGTATGCTCATCCTTGATCCCTTGATAGGCAAACAATTTATCCTGTTCAGAAATCAACCTTGATCCCTCTACAACTCTTTTTAGCTCTATCGGGGCGCTACCACGTAATTCCACTGATTGCTGCCATAAAACACCAAGCACTACATAAAACGCTCCGTCAACACTGCGCTTTGATAGCACTGGCAATAAGAGTGCTATTATGAAGATTCCACCTATCTTTAGACGTACGAAAATTGCTGACCGATAAGATATCTCTTGTCTCAAGTGAATTACCACTTACCGACTCAAGTCGTAATTCATCGAGTTAGGCAACTGCTCAGCCATGCTTCGTTGATTGGCCGGAAGCGGTGCCATAAACCCTGTGCCGAATGAACCTAATATGAGAGATTTATTGCATTGGCTTGGACATAATTTCCACAATCAAATACGTTCAAACACCACTACTAGGCTAAAAAGCCTTGTAATTCAACGAACCTCCATCGTCCAGATCGAGTCCCGGTGAAAAGCTCCCGTTTGGTGATTCTGATCCGCTATCAGCAGAACTGCTACTACCAGCCATTGATTCACCAGTACTGCCATAGCTAGGCAATGACGACAGGCGTTGAAGCATAGGGCTGCCTACTAAAATCGTAGCTATGAAAAATTGAAAACTTCAACTGTCAAAAATAACAATGGATCGTGACATACATAGCGCATTCGCTTGTGTTCCACCTAATGACCGACTCATCGGGGCTCCGTACGACGACGACGACAGTTGCTGTGAGCAGGCCATCGGAGCAAACGTGTTGTGATTGGAGCGTATCGACGGTGCACACGACGATGGCGGATTCGGAAGATTCGCGAGAAGATCCGTCTCGCTAAAATAAAGAAACACATGCGATTCAGCCGCATAACGAACAATTCTGCATTGAGCTAAAAAAATCACCCACATCAGAACCCAACGAAACCACAAACTGCAAAAGTTACACAGGTAATTTATCAGCCTACTATTCACCACTTAAGCTCCTTATCTTCATTCTCTCGGTTCTGTTACGGATTCACATTGAACAAAATGAGGTGCACAAGTAAATGCCCAGCTTACTCCGAGAAGCACACTGCACACTGCCTATCTGCATTTAGCGCGCTCGAAATCAAAAGAATCGGTGCGAATTAAACTGTTTAATGAGAGAAAGAAGAAATCGTCGAAAACTCGAAAATATGGGGTCTCCCCTTGGGCAGTCAGAGGAGACAAACTGAGAGAAACTAGACGCCGAGGAGAGAACAGAATCGGACATGATAGAGCGTTGAGGATAGGCGAGACGCAGACACCGACACGTCCACAACGTAGAGTGCGCAAGATGCGTGTTGTGTGCATGGATGCAAAATGGGTTGAACACTGAGAAAATAGTGATTCCTTTGCTCGCAAGAAAGAATGAGAGCTGAGGGTGGAAATTAGAGCTCCGTAGCTCAGCTTAGAGCACGTCGAAGGTTAATAAAACAGGGCGAAAACGAAATT
>MU870405.1:0-29266 GCA_036418205.1 Ostertagia ostertagi | reverse complement strand
GGCTCTTTTCGGCAATGCTCCTGCAGTGCCGACATCTAATTTCCAAGAAAAGGACGTTCCTCCGGAAATTGCGTGGACGGCCGTCTCTCCTTAGTCGATGACGCTGCTGTATTCAATTTTTATTTATGTTACACGTCTTGTTGCTGATGAATTTTTGCATTTTTGCATCTGCCTCTGTGCAGATGCAATTAGCCACAAAGCCAAGCAAACGAAGCTTGACTTTTCATCGGTTCACAATCACTTGAGGTGGCACTGATGCGCCGTGTACTTGAGTGGTTTTATTTTGGTCTGTGCCATGATTTGCTGCCGGTTGATGTTCACATGTTTGCTGTACCAGGCAAGCGCGGTATCAACCAACAAACCCGAGCCGGGTGCAATGTTCGATTAGTCTTGGCAATTTCCGATTATCCTGAAGTGTAGTTCCCGTGCGAGAATTTCGAACATTTTTCTACCTCTTCACTTTTTTACTTTTGTTGCTGTCATTTTTGCCTAGTTTTCTTCCTATCAACTGTATTCTTGCTTCAGTGGCTGATCGAATCTTGTTCGATCCAACAAAGCCCTCTATCCCCCCATTATCAGTCAATTGATATATGTATTGGGAGGAAACAAAAACTGTTTCGACTTCCATCAGCCCTTTATTCACTGAGGGGCATCAAAGGGTCGACGGAATGCACTGGTTCGTCTAACCAGAAAATGCTTTTAACTTCCCATAGAGTCTTTAACGCTGATTACAAATATAGACACTGCTACGTGAACTTCCTAAGAAAGTTATGAGCCTTCAAAGTTGGCAAAAAACGTTCACTGAGGCGAGCTTACCTGGTGGAATCACAATCGCCGTGGCTCTGCGCCAAAAATGAGTCTCATATTCGTAATCGTGTTCCATGTAGGTTGCACCTCATCTTTAGTTCTTTTGCAACTTTTAAGGCTCACAACTCAAGTTCACGTAGCAGTTTTAGTGTCCATATTTGTAATCAGCGTCCAAGACTCTATCGATGTACCTAGGTCTCCTTCCAAAGTTCCATGGGAAGTTCAAAACATTCCCTGGTAAGAAGCAGGCAGAACGAAGCACATCTCTTATTTGTGCACACCTATTACGGACGGACAGCTGTTCGTTTGTATTCATTTTATTTTATTGAGTATTGGCGATCACTAAAAGTCCGAATGTAGGGAGAGCACCCAAGCGATGCCGCTTTACATATCCTGAGCAGAGGTCTAGAACAAAAAAGCGTGGCGCGTTCTAAAGGATGCCGAATGCTCCCTCTTATGCTTAATTCTCCAACGAGAAACTTTAAATCTGTCCCCTTACTGCTCAGATTTCCTAGAATTAGTCGTTGACAAATAATCAGTGGAGCTGTAAATAATGATGTTCATGTGCATGTCAAATGAAGCAGAGCTTGTCGTACCGATTAAACTGAGTCAATTTCTCGATTGTGGTTGAGCGATTGGTAGCGATTTCCGCCCAGATTGCGCATATTTACCGAAAACACTTACCGAGGTTAGCCGAGTATTGACGGTAGCTAGTATGTTTACTTGACGAGGAGAGGTGTTTTGCAGTTTTTTGTTCGGTACAGTCGAACGCAGGCAATACTCAGTCACCTAGATTATCACCTCATCCCATGTTGGTACCAGGATGCGCGGCTCTATGAAGATGTTCAGACATGATATGAATAATATGCGATGACGTATAGCGGTCTCTCCTTCTGTTCCGCTCCAAACGGCATCTGCATTGCGTNCTCACCTCATTGGCTAATCGTTATTTTATCATGAATTGATTAAATTGATTATCGCTGTGGATCAGTTGCATCAATCAATCATTAATTTTTGCCTACCCGACGCCATAGACTCTCGGCTTCTGCTCTTTACGCTTATCTTCTGGCGAATCGTTTTTCTGACTTTCAGCGAGCGAAAATGAAGTAGGGACTTTTCAGGCGGCAACGAAAGATAAAATCGATTTGCATTCACCTTCTCGCACTATATTCTGGACCATTCCTTTGGAAAACTGTTAACCTCTTCGCTTAGACTGCCATCCTTGAATTGGTTACAGTAGCAGCAACTACAATAGACATTTGTCAAATTCATCTTATAGGCGAGCGAAAAGGGCGCAATACTGTCCGGGTGGCTCAACTTGCATCAGGATCAATATGTTCTCCTCAGAAACAAGGCGTGGAGTGAATACGGGGGTGTACCCAAGGGCCCCATCGCGCCTGCGAAGGAAAGAGACGCAGACGCGGCAAGGTACGATTGTATCGCCAACCTGTTATCGGTTCGGCCGTAGGGTTTAAATGAGGATGCGAACAATGGCTCCTCTCATACTGACTGCACGCGCTGCGATTCGCCTGTGCCGCTCTGCGAGTCTTCGTCGCCGCAGCGACGGGCCTCTCGGGGGTAAACCTGTATGCGAGGCTGTGAGGAATAAGCTACGGCCCAACTAAGCAACTTGAGAGGCGCTTTTATGACGAACTGCTGATGCAATAAAAACTAGGCATTGGCCCAATTGGGAGGATACTGGTGCACAGCCAATAGCTCCAGCCAAGTCGCATGGATTGCGACTGGTTGAAGTACCGACTATAGTACCGAGATTACACTATGGTAAATTGTGGGCCATACAACCACATTGGGTTAACTAGTACAGCGCACCTGAAGCATAAATAAATAAATAAATAAATAAATGCGGAAAAGAAGAACTGAATGATGTCTTGACTCCTAACGTAGTGGTAGGCTCCCACATTGGCGCTCAGCTCACGCAATGCGTAAGCCAACTCCGGTTCTGCCCCTACTGAGAGTCCAAGTTCGGTGCAAATTAGCAGCACTGGCAGCTATTGATCGGGTCTAGCAAATCTTATCAGGAGCTGGTAATATCATTCCAATTTATCGTCAGCTTCTATGGGGACTTGTTCAGAAGCCCACCCACCCAAACCTATCGACTAGACAGACATTCCTCGTTCTCGCTCTCGTCAAGGTCAGGCTCGCTATCACGAAAAGAAGTGGACGCCGCTGCTATTGTGCGCAAATGATAAGATAACGCGCTTACATCAAATTTTTGTCACATATTTTCATTTATTCAAATTAATGTAGGTTAATTGTGTCCCCACATTCTTTTCTAATCCGAAAGAAATGCCTGTAAGTTGAATTTATCATAACTATTCATACTTCTTGTCATGACTTCTTTTATTTTCACTTTTTCTCCTTTTATTTCTACTTCCCCATTTTGATTCTCATCTTAGGGTGGATTCCGTCTTAATTCAGCCTTTTTTCTTAAGGTTTTTCAAAAGATAAGAACCCTTCTAGGCTATTCATGTAACTGCTGCCCGGGGTCTGCATCCCATGTGTTCGAATGACGTTCCCTCCCCTTCTCCCTAACAGCTTCCCATAGAAGCGTTGTTGACGCCTTGACCTGCCTCTATCATTGTCGATAAAGCACCAACCTCCCACCCACATGTTGTGTGATCAGACAGCAGTAAGGCAAATCACTGCTGATAACGATTAGCAGTGGTACACCAATTGCCAACGATGCAAGAAACTCGCAAAACATATGGTTCTTGTGGTGAGTGTTTTATGTTCAGTATTAGAGGAACTTCAACTGTTGTGTGGGAAAACCTTCACAATCATCTATCATTCTGGGAGGTGGAACTCGTTTAACGTTGAATGTGTATTGATTACCTACATTTTGAATCTCAAGAGAGGCGTGGGCGAAAAACTCAATGTCGACGTTCATCACAGCATTTTTATCGAGTTTTCGTCTTCTTGAAATTTGCTTCCCAGCCCTTTTCATGCACGGCCTCCAAAACTTGGCTTCTTTCATTGCCACTATGTTAGAGATAAATTTCATCCTCTCTGCACTCAAATAGAGCCTCCTGACTACCAAGCGTTTCATTTGTGTATGTGAATAGGGTAACAGTAACAACGAGAGCGTTCATATTTAGAATAGCTATGTGGCTCGTAAAGGGAGGAAAGAGAAGTGGAAGAAATCTGTGATTTTCAAAAGCTGACATAGTTCCTCAGTGGTTTCACAGTTGTGAACTTTGTCTCCGCTTCAGCACTTTACTCTTGCCTCACTGAGCCACTGCCATCGTATTCGTTCCCTTTTATACGGTAGAAACTCGGTATCGGTCCTAATGTGTGATCACGATTATGTGGCTGGTTTGGAGCCGGTTGATCTAGACCTTCATGATGTGATTTTCTTGGGTGAGAGCTGCCTCTGTAGGTGGTTTGACCTTCGTTCTCGGCGTAATCAACAGATCAACAGACACATGTCAGATTTTATACTAGCCAATTCCTGAAAATCTCCTTTTCTGCATGATCTCATAGTGGTCCCGCAAAAGTACGGTCCTTTATCAGAAGGTGTTTGATTCTTCCAAGTCACGCACAGCATGATGTCTGATAGCCTGGTGACTTCCGCTTGATTGTTAGCCTCTGTTAACCTCGCTTTACTGTAAGTGATCGTGTGAATCACACGTCATGGCTACCTCAACTCATTCACGGGTAGAAGCCGCAGTTATCTGAGTCATGGCGCTTTGCTCAGTGCACGCAGAATTAGGAAATAAATGCAGAATAGCTACGTGGCTCGTAAAATGAGAGGAGGGGAGAAATCTGTGATTTTCAGAAATTGTAATATAATTCTTCGGTGATTCTACTGTCACCCACTCGGAGTCTTGTCTGACAGGATAAAAACGGTTACAAGGCTTCTGTCAACCAGGGGGTGAGAGTGTAGAAGGAAAAGCAGACGTTCTTTGTGGTAGTGGGACTAAGCCTTTTGAAGGAGGTAAAGAAAGCGGAGATTCTGTAATAGTGCGCTTGTGTGAGAGCTCCCAGACAGCACAACAAAACGCTGAATTGCCTAGCCTCACGGTTGACAGATGTCCGGAGACCTCAAAAACGAGCTGTCGGGTGCAAAGAGGGCCGTATAATGAACGCTGATCGTAGTTAGCTGGATCTGAAGGTTATGTAGTAGAAGTGGGAAATGCATTTCAAATGCTCCAACGATTGTGGAAGGTAGGTTGAAATGCGTGGCGGAATCCTTCAAAAGGCATTGATCAGGAGATTTTTCCTTAATTGGAGTTATGGAGTACTAGGAGGCAAACATCACGAGCTCTTAGAACAGTGGCAAAGTGTTGCAATTTTTATTGCCAAATAGTGCATGGAAGTTCGTGGACAAATTGCCCCCAGTTATTTTTCGATCAAAAGCCTTCTGTGGGAAATAAAGTTTCTCGTGTCCTTTTGATTAAGTTTATATTTAGAGCTAATAGGAGAGGAGTTGTAAATTAGACGGTCATGCATAATATTAAGTTTGCCGAGGTTACTATGAGACGCTTATTCCTTGTAAATAACGAAACTGTAGCTGACAATCGCCATTCACCCGTCGCGTCTCCATTTTCTCCCATTTACTTTCGATACTTCGCTGTCGATATTCGCAGCGGCTGTCCGATTCCGTTGTTAGCGATTTTACCGATTCCCATAGCTCTGCAGTTTTTATCCGAATCTGCTGCTATTCTACTGCTAAAACAGATCGGTTAATACATATCCGATTCAGCTGGACGACAAAAGTACTGCTGTGAATATCGCTCAGCTTTCGCAAATCATTGCATAGGCTTATGGGCACTCAAATGCTTTTATGATCTTGGATGGAAGTAAAGCAAAGCGCGTGGAGCATTCCTGATAACTTGATCGACTTTGTCCGCTATTCTTTGTTTTCAGAAATTGTTTTATGGTTCAAGTGGTTGAACTTTTCTTCTACCCGATTTTGCCTGCTTACCATGAGTCTTCAAACATCGGCTTCTTCGGAGAAAAAACTAAAAACGGAAGAAATCTATGGGTTCTTTCATTTGGAGACGCTATTTGCCCCTGTCTTGTTCGATTCATTTTGAAGGCATGTCCCAGGATCAGATTGGTGTGGTTCTTGCCGAATGTATTGGTGAGAAATGGGCCGGCAGTAAAGAAGAAAGGAAAAGATTCCCCATCTGTGATTGTCCTCTAGTGGTCTATACTACAGCCCGGAATGAAGCGTTCACACGACTTCCGCCTGAGTTCCGACTTCTGCCACTTTTAAATTCTACTCTTCCGTTTCAGTCTAATATTTATGTGAATTTTTTAAAGTTTAAGTGGGTTGAAATTTTCTACTAAATCCAATTTTGCCTGCTTATTATCATACTTTTCTTTGATTATTTTGTCAGCAACCCCCCTCCTCCCATTGCCTACGCTTTTTCCACCCAAGGCGTTTGCTAAGGGTCTTGAAACATCTATGATAGAGTAGCTATTATTGAGTTTTTCTCTTTCTGTGCTCCATTATAACACTGCTTGCAAATAAGCCATGATCAAATAATTTCTAAGAATGCTTGAGCTATATTGTTATGATGTGAAGCATTGCAAGCTCTAATATAATCACGAATGCGTTTGGCGTTCAAGGAATATATGGCTTGGAAACGGTCCAGAGTTCAATCCCCGGTGATGACTAATTTTTGCAATATTTTGGCGCCCCCAGATTGCTGCCAAATGACGCCATCGTCGAGTATAGATGTCATTATACGTGTTGAAATTGCAAAAATTTGTCATCACGGAGGATCGAACTTTGGACCATTTCTTCCCCGCTGTTTTGACATTCCTGGGGCGTTCAGGAAAAATGGATCATTGTTCTGTGTTCCTCGCATGAGCCCCTACAGCATTCAGAAATTGTTCTGTGTTTCTCACACGACTCTACAATATTCGGAAATCATTTTTCAAAAAACGCTACATGTCCTGAAAGACCCCCCTTATTAGCGGTATATGTACCATGGCTTATCAGCCCTTGTACGTAAAAATGACACGGTACCTAGGTGGTGTAAGTGTTAGTCCCCTCAACCGGAAAATGAGAGATTAGGGGTCGAGCCCGCCTGGGCGAAGGGTTCTGCCCATATCTCAGCATTCTTATGATAAGCCTCTCGCTTGGCGAACTGCGGCCAAAAACAGCAGCTAATCATTCAATACCTTTTCATTCGAAAGCCTGGAGCTGAAAAGCTGAGATAGCGCAGTGGCTACATGCGCCTCGATTCAGTAGGATGGCTTTACACCACGTTGTCCCTACCGTAGACTTAGGCGCAGTCAGTATTAATAATGTGAGGATACAGATATCCTGGGAGAAGAAGGGGTGTCCCGATTTTTTAGTGGAGGCTAAAGCTGCTGGCGTGTAGCTAAACGGTCTTCTGGCTGGCATTAGCTGGCTTTCGGATATCCCTGTAGAAGCTAAAGTAGCACATTAGAGTAAGCCTAAAATGGGAGAAAACCATGGTACATGTAAGCAGATTGATCAGCGCGCACCATTGCACTAGTGTCGCAATTGAATAGCCCCAATCAAATGTGTGGCGCGCTTTGTGTGCAGAGCAATGAATGCACTGCCTTGTTATAGACGCGGGATTAAGTTCGCGATATTCTCGGCATCATTCTTAAAAAGCCCTAATGACACTTTCAGCTTATCCTTAGTGAGCCAAATCCGAGATGATGCATTTTCGCGTCATTGCCAGTGTTACGTCGCGGTCCCTTCGCAGTAACGTTGACGTCATCGACAATTTTGCGGCTCAGCAACATTCATTTGTCCCATAGCACTCGTCCTCTGCACTCAATATAAGAAATTATTTGTTGAATAGAATTCCGTGGGCTTCTGTAGTTTCATCACCAACATTCCTGGTAGGGTCGCCCAGTTGGTTGGATGAGCCGGCCATAAATCAGTTTGGCTGGCTGGTGCTTATCGTATTTCTTATCAGAAGGTTTTTTTTCTGCTGAACGGCGGATTATATGCGAAGAAGACCGTCCCGGCGGTTTTTACGGACATGGGCCAAGTGACTTGCACTTTTGGCTTCTTCTGCTTAGCCCCCAAGGAGGAGAAGTGTCATCGGATGACGCACTCAATCGATTCGAATTGAGTCTTGAAAGAAGAGTTTTCCTCTCTACTGAGCGCTCTCACTTTATCACAACACATTAACTATTGCGATTTCTTGATTGTCTATTGGTGTTATTCCAACACGTGTTGTTCCAGCGAGCAACACAATTGTTTTGAAGACAGCGCCAGTACGACGTTCCGTCCTTTCGATGGACTTTTCTGATGGACTTTGGCCCAGATTTGATTGTTTACATCGAAACTTAGATGATCGAAGATGAGGCTATTTGGCGGAAATGACTCAACAGCTAGAGGGTCCGCCTTTGGGAGCGAGGTCTGATCCCGTTCACTGGAGCCCTCCATCCCTATGGAGTTGGATGATGGATGCCCAAACTTGTCTGGGCATAACAAACTACATGAACATTTGTGTCTTGAATGACTTATGTTCAGGCGTTGAAATGCCTTCCGGCTTTGGAAGTAGAAGTGTCGTGCATGGCGCGTTCCAGTGACGTGATCCGGTATGCGCCTTGCACGAGTAGCAGGCACGCGGCCGAAGTAGCTGTTTGGCGAGGGAGGGGAGTCCCGCTTCTGTCATTACTCGATTTCCTCAGTGTCTCTTCTAGATTTGGGGGGCGTCTAATTTATGGGTAATGATTTAAGTATACAAGTCAGGGTAGCAGATGTCGTGAATCCACTATTCAGCTTTGCGTACTTTCTTACTTCTACTTTTTTTCTTTTGTAATTCTTGATAATAAATTCTTGATATATTCTCTACTGATATTCTGAGATCTAAATATTCGCGTGGTGTGCGAAGGTGGTGGTTTTGGTGTATTTGACTACCCACTTCTTTCACTGATATCCTTTCAAAGACTAGCCAGCCCTCGCGTCTCTCCTTCGTTAGGATGTGCTCTTTTTGGAACTGTTTCGCTCAAAGCTGTTCTTTCTTGGTGCTAGGATGAAAGCTACACTGCAGTTGCTAAGCTTTTGACCTTTCGATAAACATCCGTGCTCTCGGGTGTTTTTGTATGAGAGCAGTGATTAGCGAAAACGAAAGGAACAGTGTGGCATAACTGATATCGTCATAATAGATTACTTGTCATAATCTACACGGCTCAAATACTAGTACAATTACAGTTACCCTTATACATTCCAGACAATTCTCCTACACTGTACATGTTACACTCAACAGAATGGTGTACTTATAGCTGCCTGCCTCTATTCTTCTCTATCTATACGTAAGGGGCAATATCGTAATAGTAAAGCAGGACTCTTCGTAGATACTCTTCCATATTTTTTCATAATCTGGCGCTCTTTTGCCTACTTTATCTTATTTTATTTATTTGATTGTATTTATTTATGTTACGGTTATTTATACATTATCTTATTATTTATTTGTTTGTTTGTTTGTTTATTGATCACTATATTTTTTCTTCGTTACGCTCCGAAGAAGTGTATAAACTGGCAGGAAAAAGTCTGAGAAACTGTACATTGATTTATCCAGTTCAAAAATTTAGGGAAGAAAAAAAGAAGAAACAAAAAAAAACGAAAGAGAGTAGGAAAGGGGTGGCTAGCTGAGCAGTATCTCATCGTAATTGTTCTTGGATAGAATACAAGGTGAAATTAGAGCTCTCTCAAATTAACGTTTACCCTGTTTATTTCTTTACTCATCACTACGCAATTGCAATCTGTCATACATATTCCAATTGGAATTCGCAACATGTGAGCAGAGAAGCGGAGCATTGAGCAGCTGAAGAAGTGGTGTTTTGCGCGCTCTTGTGATCAAGCTTAGTGACTATCGTACTCGCAACCATTCAATCATTAGCATGCTCTTATCAAAGTGCGCCTTGTCTGTGCACAGGGGACTACTCTCAAACGCGGGTTACCTGCATGCACTCATTGTTTTGGTCCCCTATAGGATTATCGAGAGTCGATAGTTTCCCCGCCGTATTGGGGGTTCACCTCACAGCTGTACTTTCCTTGTAACCTTTTCTCCCTGAACCGTGTATCGATAACTTTACGTTTGCTCTACTGCAGGGTGCAAAGAGAACAGCATGGTCAGGCGTGAGCGTAATTGACTTCCAGTCTTGCTCGCGCCATTCCGCCCTGGCACTGTCTCTTATCTAATGTCCTTTTTGCTACCGTTTTCCTTCATAGATGTCCTTATCACTTCGGCTCTGCGCTGAATTGCGCTGTCCAGAATGCCTTCCTCAACCACCTCAAAGTCTGCGAACTCCTTCTTGACACTTCTGTTGCTGTTTTAATCGTGGATATCTGTCTCGTTTAGTCAATCAATCAATCCTTTACTGTTTATGACTTCCAGTTTGGTAAGAATTATTCACGCTAAACTGACGAATTATTGCTCCATTTATGAAGCACAGCGATCGACCATTTCAATGAACTTTATGGTATATGAGATGGCATAGCACGCTGTTACAACTTGAGCGATTAGTAGAATCTGACTAATGGTAACCAGTCCTTTACACAGGGACAACTTTCCCATAGTAAGACTGTGACGAAGGACGTCATTTCTATAAATCTCTTGAAGGTGCTAGTCGTATTTAAAATTGTAGAAGAGGTAGAAAGGTTTCGAAGGGCTGCGGCCTGAGTCCTAGTGAAGGACCAAAAGTGGAAGGGGGAAAGGTGTACGTTGCAGTTCTCCTCCTCAGGTCAGATCAGCTAAAATTGAGACACCACTCATTTGCTCGAAGCAAGCTTGGACTAAGCCTAGGCCCAATCATAGGCTTAAGCATAAGCCAATGTGTAAGCATAAGCCTAACCTAACTAAGCTCAACCCAAGCTTAACTTCGGGATCTAATGACCGCGCAGCTCTGGTGACCTGACCCCTAGAGAGAACTGAACGTCTCAGGGGAAAAAGACCCTTATGTTTTCTCAAATTTCCCCATGTTCAACGCTGCCCTCACACCTCTCGAAACTAATCAGTTGGTACTAGATTTGCCTGGATAAGTATGCGCACTTGCAGCGGTATCGCTGATCCTAGTCAGTGATTATGTTTGATAAGGAGACAATCAAATGAATACCAACCGTAACGGCAGTTGGACGCATGGCGAATCCCATGGATTTTCATGGATCGCCAACTACGTCGTTTGTAACTCTTGAATGTGATTTATCTGTACAATTTTTGCCCATTTCATCAGGTTCTGCTATTTTCGAACTCTGACTGATGCAGTTCAAATAAAGACTAAATGGTGCGTTCGGCTCCGAAATGTACTTGGAAAAGGATTCGTTGATGTTTGCGTTGGTTATCAAATCAGGATGAATGATCTCGTGGCCGTATTGATCCTTTTAATCCAGATGGTTTCTGGTAAGAGGTGTCAGAAAAGTTACCACAGGGATAACTGGCTTGTGGCAGCCAAGCGTCCATAGCAACGTTGCTTTTTGATCCTTCGATGTTTGATAACTGTTAAGCTTGGTCAGATACACATAAATTTGATAATTTTCCTACAGTAGTCAAAGCGGTCTTGTGTGAGAATTTCTTATCGAAGTCGCGGAATCTGACGTTGTCACCTTCTGCACCTTCTCAACCATTGTTTTACTTCTCTGTCGTGCGCGTATTGTTCTCAGTGCTTTCGTGGTTCTTTGCCAGTGCATCACGTCGAGTTTTCTCTATTACACTCTTCATTGGCGCACCTCCACCTTGACTGATGTGTGTTGTTCGTTTCGACACCGATCGAAATATTTTTAGTCGTCCGTCGTGAGCGATTGTCTAGACATTACGCCTGCTGGCAGCTAAGGTTCATACTTTTACTCTAGCTCTTCCATGTCCTTTTCCCAATCTTTGCGGTTTGTCGTAGCCTGGACTCATGCGCTGACGTCTGCGGGCGACATATTTCATTATCGCTCTCTCGTGTTCTCTCTCAATTTTCGAGTTGAGCTTTTTTGTGAGGAATTTTGGCAGCTGTCGGGCTTCCCACTTATGTTCGCTCACCATTTGAGTAACAATTCCCCTTCTTTACAAAAGAAACATAATGAAAATCAGATAATATAATTAGCGGGAAAGCACCGGATGTAGCTCCTCTTCTGAGTGAGCTTTCAACGATTTTTTTGCTCGCCTGCTAAATCGATTAGATTTTTTAGGAGATCTCTATTTCTCACTTTTTCTGCTGGCGGTAGTTCCACCCCCCCCCGGCGGGCCTGTTCCATATCTGAATCGAATCGTCCTACTGTTACTTACAGTTATCACTCTATATATAACACTAAGTTTGGCTGATGTTTATCCCTCTATCTGTTGTTATTACATGTGTCATTTGAATTAATGAACTAACCACCCAAAAAAATAAAAAACAAAAAAAAAACTGGCAGCAGTAGCTTCCAGTCGAAGAATTTCATTGTCAAATTGATGAACTCGTGGCGCATCCCAATATATGTGAGCAATGTTCAGCACTTCCTCAATTCTTTTGAACCCATGAGTGACTTGTTCATTACCGAGCCTACACCTCATATACATATGTCTCCCTTTCTTTTTCCTTTACTTCCTTACCTCTTTGTTTCATTATTTCTCTTTTTCGTGGATTTTCATCTGTCACTAAAAGTGTGTGGAATCTGTCATTTGCAGCCCTTCACAGTGTCTGTCATTTTCACGGCATATTCTTCTGACGGCTTCCGCTTTTGAGAGATAAATCATGCCCTTTTTCAAACCTACGGTGCATTCCTCTAGCGAATGGTGAATTTTATCGCTGTACTTCGTAAAAGCCCCCACTATAATGCAGTAAAATGGCGAAGCTATCGCAGCAGCTGCAGGCGCTGCTTTGCTTGCAAACACTGCAGAAGCCATTCCGCCTGGCAATGAACCTATAAAGCACCAAGCAGCGTAGATCTAATTCGTGGGGTAACGGCGGTCGATAATGAGCCTGTGGATGCCAAATCACTGATAGGAAGAGGAATCAAAGCAAGTCGCCAATGAAGCCATTGCACAAGTATCCCCTTTCTTCCCTCTTGAAATTAGGGAGGGGCGTGCACCGGACGAGTTGTCTAGATGCCCTGCCTCCATGGCTCTACTACACCGATGTAGATGTGTTCGGCCGCTAATGTTCTGTATCGACGTTGCGTGTCATGCGCTCTGCACGAGGCTTTTTATAAGGCTCTGGCGAGACTGTGGCGCACTTCCGAGCCGCAGCGACGGATGAAGCAAATTTGAACTCACACACAGTTTTTCTAATGCGTCCAGCAATGCCAACCATTGAACCCTTAATCCTTTACATTAAAATTTAGCGAAGCACGAATAGCAGCAGTTGAGCAGTCCAACCTCAAAGGAATCTTGCGCGGAAAATTCTTGCACTCTTTCCTAACATAAATATGTCAGTTGTGACACTGGAATACAGAGTGTGTTCACGCATTTTTTTTTTTGGGAAGGGGAATTTCGTTTTTGAGAGAAACAAACGCCCACAAAACTCACAAACGTTGATGGGACCATCGAAGGACAGGAAAGCAGAAGCAGGCCGATTTTCATGGAAAGAAGACGGCGTGCCCGTATGCTCGGTGCAGACGGACTGCTGAGTTATGGACCATCGAAGGCCACGAGGCACCGGAAGGGGTCCGCGTTTGGCCGGCTACGTACCAGGCGACGCAATGAGAGAATCGGGTTAAAGCGCGCGATTTCGGAGAGTGGAGACAAATCGATCGATGGAATAGGATGGAGTAGAAGTGTAAGATGTGAATGCAACGAAGCAGAAGGCCAGAAAGAGCTTCTAGTGAATGCACTCCAAGAACCAAGTTTGAGCATCCCCGTCGCCAGCATTCGTGAAAGACGTCCGTGGGCAATTCGAACGCGTAGCAGCCTTTTCGAGTTCGAATTTCTAATCAAAACGAAAGCAATACTTCAGTTCTTTTCACTATTATCGTGGATAATGAGTCTCAAGCCAGTGATTTATGGCTGAAATAGAATCATGATTTTTCCGCGCAAGATTCCTTTAACTAAGGGACTCCAGTAAACCTCTTAAAGCGCAGCCGTATTTTCGTGAAAATTGCCTGGGTGTTGGGTTTTGGTGTGGCCAGTTTTTCGCATTTTTACCCTTCAAATGGCTCAGAAGACAACATAAGAAATGAAATGGAAGTAGGGATCTTTTCTTTGGCTGTCAGTGAGTTGTACAACCAAAGAAACGTTCTCTACTGTTTTCCTTTACACCGAGTTTCCACTTTATCTGTTTACTAATCTTGTCCTCTTCAACCAGTTTTCTTCACAGGTTATTTGTCTCAACTAATCTTTGTCTCAACTACTAGTCTCTACTCAAGACAACCCCGTGTACTTGTGTGATCGGTGAAGTACCAAAAATGTTTTGTTGAACAGGTTTCTCCGCCACCCGAACGTACCCTAAAATTGATCATTTCTCTGTGCTTCTCAGTTCGGTGCCGCGCTTCTTTTTGATGAACCACGGTCGTGTTTGCCAGGAGTCACGTCATTCTAGCTATTCACTCCTGCTTTATTCAGAATACTAGTAGTAGATGTGTCTCCAGTACAGTATCAATTCGTACAGATTCAATTGTGACGTAGCGGGGAGAGCCCAGTGCTATTAGAGACGCGATTCATGGTTGATTTCGTTCGGTCTAGCCAAGCTTTCTACCTCGTCCGGGTTGACCTTTTCGTATGGGATTCGTTGCGGGGTTTACAAACGCTGACAGATCGGAACCTGGTCCTAATTATGGCATGAAATTGCTATTTGCTGCAGTACATTGCCCTAGATGCAGTTACTTGAAAGCGCACCCCAAAATGAGTTCGATCGACCTCAGGTCCGATGATACCGATGTCAGTAGAATAGGGCCGCCCACAGAAATCACAAGTGTCCCCGACTCCCGGTGCAAAAGTGCGCGACAAGGGCGTTGCTTTTTAGATAGCTAACTCATCTATCTTTCCTCATTCTCAACGTGAGGGTGTCTGCGCCCTCACATCGATCGTGTTCTCTCACTTCCTCTCTCTCCTTTGCACCCATTGTCTCATTTTCTGAGAATACTGAATTGCAAAAGTGAGTAAGCACTCATGTTCAGCTTTTTCCGGACGGACTCTTTCCCTTTTTCCTTGATACCGATTCACTGATTACTGGCTTTCGTACTTTCATCCCATGCGCTAGAATCACGCCAGTCACGTCGAGGGGTATGTCTTTAAGTTCGTCTGCAACCATGAAGGAAATCTATTGGTGGCGCATTTTAAAGGGAATGATATATGTTGAGCTCCCAATCATCTACCCTTCATATTTATCCTTACCTAGATTTTTGCAATACGTGAAATTAAAAGCCAAGTGATGTGGTCAGTAGTACAGCTAAACAATTACCAGTTCCTAGCTGGAATAATAAATTTCTGTATTTTTGCGATACTGTATTTTTGCAACCCACATTCATTCTGCACCGCTGTGCAGGCTCGAGCTATATTTTGTTCTGTTCATTCAAACTCATCTGCGTGTTTTCAGTGATGGACGACGAGCCGACGTCGTCGCATCGACCGGGCGACTCGGCGGCATCGCGTCGCATGTGCGGGTCGGCTGACTCGACGGCGAGCGACAGCGACACGGCCGACGATGCTCCTCTCTTGGCCAGCGGCAGCCAAACGGTCCGAATCGACATGCCCGCTTCGGAAAAGCCAGCGTCACCTCATGAACGCTCAAAAGCGCTGGTGAGTGATCAGTTTCTTCCAGTGATCTAACCATTTTCTTCTTGCTTCATATGTAAGTCGTAAATATTTTTTTCATCTTATATTTTATGTACTCCCTAAAAATTAAATGATTCAGAATTCTTTTTTGTTCAGATTAAGATAAATAACTCCAGAATGAATCATTCTCTCGCACCTTCAGTTTCGAAGAGCGTCTCATTGATATTTATTTACTTATTTATATAGTTTTTTGAACCAATTCGCTTGAATCTGCCCTATGTACCTTATTTGAGTGAGATCACCACATTAATTCAATCTTGAACCTTGCCTTGAGGTTGAAAGCTTGCTCATTTTCCTTAATGCAGCTGCGCAATGGCAGTGAGAAACTGGGCGCGGAGAGGGAGTATGAGACGAAAGAAGGAAACGGATGAGAGGGTGCCAGTCACAGCCTGAGACGGACGGGGAAAATTGAAGCTGTTGAAGCTATCTTTGCAAGGCCTTAGCGCTCTTCTCGGCCAATTTTTCATGCACGGAAGTGCCACATCTGTGATTGCCCTCTAGGAGTCTTACCTACAGACCCAAAGGAGCCGTTTGTACGGGTTCATGCCTGATCATGGATCGTCAGGCCTGAGCATCAGCGGTCACAAGTTCAGCAACCATCCGGGGAGCCTTTTGTAGTCCGACTGCCCAATTGTGTGTGCTACTGTACTTCATCTTCAAGCGCCTGCTAAAGTAGGCTGACCAGCGAAAACCAGGTAGTGTTAGGCAGATTTCTCATTCTGCTATTTCCGACAAATTTATATTGTATTTCTCAAAAAGACCCGACTATTAGTTTGATCGAAGAAGCAAAAAAGGAAAAAAGGAATTTTTTTTAATGTTCGAAGAGGGATCAAATACATCCACATTGCCACTTCTACGCGATAAATTTTTCAGAAAGTTTAGCATTTATTTTTGATATTTTTCATTATAAATGAAAATATATAGAAAAATCAAATAGTTGATAATAAAACCTCTCACATCTCAGGGCATGTCTGAACGTTCTCTCTATCGCTTTACGATACCAACTATTGATTCGATTTCAATCGATTCTTCCCTATTTCAGCTCTCATTTATACTGCTGGCTTTCGCCGCTGTGCTGAACGAGATTGTGTTGTCATTCGTCCATGAGCGTGTGCCCGAAACGCCTCCACTGCCCGATATAACATTTTCGTTGATACCGTACTACAAGGACGGTCTAAAAATCTGCGAATATATCATGCTGGCTTCGTTCGCCTCCGTTCTGCTTTTGATGCTCTTCCATCGGTAAGTTATACTTCCAGTTGCTCGCCATTTATGCGGAGACTGTCGCATAGCATCTGGCAGTCTCCATACGCACGCCAGGTTGGCTGGCTATTGGCCCGTACTAAAAACCACCATACTTTTTCTTCTACCCGTTAATTACTTTCAATGTAGAAAAAGTTTCGAGGTCCGCAATCCTCCAAGCCGCTTTAAAGGTACACGCGTTTTTGCTCTTGGAGAAGGATTATGCGAAGGTCGAAGGGAAAGCGGGAACAGTAGGTGCTTCTATCCGATAAGAAGCATGTAATAATGTCAAAAAATCGAAAGAAGGGGAACCTACCTTTCAGTAAGGGCAAGGCGCGACTCTTTAAGGTAGCGGTTTTCACTGACTTCGTGGCGAAGGATATGCCCTTGGCCGAGTCTAGCTTGCACGCGCGCGCTATCGGCGCGTACGCCCGTCCTCGCTTTCTGAGCTGACAACCGTTAAACAAAGAGGGCCACGTCTGGTAGCTGCCATCAGTACGGGAAATCAAAGGGCGAAGAAAAGGGTCTTCATTTGTCGGCGTCTTAAGGCCGTTTCCTAAATTTATTCTTTCAACCAGCACTGTCTGACCACTTCTACCTAATTTCAAGTGGGCGTTACGAATATAATCCTGTTAGGCCGATGTCATAGTTTGCGAATCGAGCGATTCGCTAGCGAATCGCTGGATCCGAGCGTTGCGCCAGCGAATCGAACGTTGCACCAGCGAATCGAACTTTGCGCCAGCGAGTCGAACTAGGTACCAGCGACTCAATAGTGGCGGGACCCAACGTTAAAGGAAGCCCGCCACTTTCAAACAGTGTCACGTGACAGTGGACGCTGTTTGAAAGTGGCGGGACTTTGCAGTGGACACTGTTTGAAAGTGGCGGGCTTCCTTTAAACGTTGGGTCCCGCCACTATTGAGTCGCTGGTACCTAGTTCGACTCGCTGGCGCAAAGTTCGATTCGCTGGCGCAACGCTCGGATCCAGCGATTCGCAAACTATGACATCGGCCTTAGGTCACTTGGCAGTCGCTCGTTGGCATCTCGCCAGTGTTTTCGCTTTTCTGAATTATTCACTGACGCCGCTAAGATTAGAACCTGGTTTTCACAACCTTAATGTTTCTTATAAAGAAGTAGACACCTTGCAGTGTGTCGTAGCTGTAACGTTCACTGGAGGGGTTAAAGATTTGTCATAAAGCGAAATACATCTCAGAGCGAATGCGCCTTATATGTAAGCTTAGTACTAAGGTTTTTGTGAACGATGCTTCATTGTTTATCCTTTTTGATGCTGAAAGCGTGTATACCTGCACATCTCCTAACTATCAGTTTGCACTATTCCTGATTGTGCGCCAGTATTTACAAGCGTGGTTCGATACGGTTCTGCGTGAGCGATCGATTGACGAGGCCAGGATAACGGGCTCCCAGACAATACCTAACCATTTGGGCGCGGCCGCGGCGAACGCGGCCGAGTTGATAGGTGCCCGCGAACTCAGCACAGCACAGTTCGCGGGCACCTCGAGTGCGTTTTCAACGGTTCGCGGGCACAATCGACTCGGCCGCGTTCGCCGCGGCCGCGCCCAAATGGTTAGGTATTGTCTGGGAGCCTCGATAAGGCCATCGAGAACCATAATTTTCCAGGCATCGATGCGTGGATCATGTTCCGGCGATTAATGATGGTGGGCTCATTGCTATATTTGATGCGTTGCGTTACCATGATCGTTACACCAAGGGTCCCGGCCGAGCCGAATTTCCTTTGTGCCCACCACAATAGGTGTGAGTTTTTCTCATTTAGAGACAGAGTTGTGACACGAATGGAAGTTGAAGGAAGGGTCAATTCCATCCGCAGTCGGAGAAAGGCATTGTCCTGCTGACAGTCACGGGACTGGCGTGCCGTTTCGCATGCGGAGGAAGCGCTCGTGGGCCTAACAGAACTTTACCCGCGGCACTGTACTACGCCTCGAGGCTAAGCTTGCGTCGATTAGACCCCGGTTGCGGATCGCCTCGCTATCTCGGTCCTAGCCGTTTTAGTGGCGGAAAATCAGAGCCAGAGCGTTAAGGTGTGACGTTCAAACCACTAGGAACCCGCCTAATTGTGGGGATCAGAGGCAATTTCCCGAGCTTTTTCCTCATATGCTGTACCTCTGGCGCCCTTTACCTCTAAAACTTGTCAATTAAGAACATTAGCCATTCGAAATAGCCGATAGCGCCACTTTGTACTACCGGAAACCAAGGTCTCTTCGGATAAGCTGACCCTTGCATCCTTCCACCCCTTAGTACTTGTTACCACGCTAACCTGATTGAAAAGAAGCGCTAACAACCCCATCTTCTCTGGGTTCCACAGGCCATGGAGGTGCAAAGAGCCAAAAAGGCATATGAGATGCCTTTATTTCTTTCAATGAAAGCTCGACCTCGCGGTGATCGTTCGCCCGAACAAACATGATCAGTTGAGCAGGAAGATCGACCTTCAAGTCTTTTGCTCTAAAAAGGTCGCGCTTTGCTGAACGCGCTGCACTGTAGTCGTCTAATGCCGAAATATAGACAATTGCCTAAACGTACCGTTTTATGCTTCGCGCGGGCGACCAGTGCAATTTCTCTCTCCTACGATAGCTTGGGACTTCAAAGAAAAAAATTACTAATAGAGTGGGTTTTCACGAAATCCAATAGGTACTTGACAGCTTGTGTTTTTTAAATTTCACAATAATGTCGAAAATTGAGGCCGAGCCAGTGGGGAAAAAAGGCGTTCTTTGCATCATTTAACTCACCATTTGCGACGCTATTCCGTATATACTGAATCAAAAAATGTCAAAATTATTTGAAATACGTTCCAGAATTCAAGGCATTACCATTTCAATTATTTCGTTTATAATGGCATTCTTTCTTAATAGGTATAGGTGCGGGTTCGATTATTCTAGGGCGAATGCTTTGCTCATAACTTAGCATCCTAGTGAAAAATTCGCATCGCGAACTGTGACTTTCGAACAGCAGTAAACAAAAAAAAAAACAAAACAAGTCAGAGCAAAGCATTTGCGGGTCCTCCAAAAGGTTTTGGTTTTAGGCGGCAATAGCAAGTGCTTTAGCCAAAAATCACTTATGAAACGCGATGAACGCATGCGGGACAGCCAATCTACTAAAGAGGGATGGATAGTGAGAGGAGCTGATGATATTTGCCGTCTTCTCTAATCCCCGCTAATCCGTATTGATGAAAGGTGGCAACATTTAGATTCGCCTTCACCACATCCAGGGTCTTCCTGGAACAACGACGCTACCACCACCGTCGAAGACGGGGTGATGCCACCACGAACTGCCTGAGCCGCCGTCCTTATCGTCGTCTCAATTCCATCTACACAAATGGTGCTTACGCCGGAGCAGTTCTCTCGACTCAGCGAATATGCATCGTGTAAGCATTTCTTTCATTTTTAAGTCATATTCATTTTTCTCGAGAAAATAGGACAAACTCGTGAGATGGAAAAAATTCGACAACATTAGGTCAAATACTTCGTATAGCATACATTATACGAAGTGCAGTTCCAAGTTTGAGTTTCTCCCTCAACACTACTCGTAGGCGAAGTAGGACACAAGCGTCATCGTATGCCACTCCGAGTTCTTCGCTTCAAGTTTCAGAAAGGTAGTTTCCTTCATCTCGTCTTGACCTGCATCATAGAAAGCAGTTACGGGGGCAAGAAGAACATTAGCCGGCATGTTTTGTGTTTTGGGGCTTTTTAAGACATTAAATATTTGGCGATTAAGATAATTTAGTCCAGCGAATTATTGACGATGTATGGGAGTGAGTGGGTCCATCTAGTAGAGAGGTGTGAGGCCATATGCAAACCTTTTGTTCTTCCTCCACAAAAAATACACTAGAGAAAAGCTACAGTCCTTTGGTAGTTGGTCGAAGTTCCAAAGTTATTCAGGAGCTCGACGGAAAATGCGGAGAGGAAGCTCGAGAAAGTTCTGGAAAGGTGGGAAAGCAACTTCAAATAGAACCATATCAGGCAACTTGGATTCGACCACATAAACATAGACATTCTGACCTCTTGAAGAAATCTGAAGGTTCGATTCGTGGGCACCGCATCAACTTTCTCACCTCATTTTTTGCGTGCGTAGAGCAATTATGACTCTATTCGTATTAAGCGACTTCGATAGGAAACCAAGCCCCATCCTTTAATTGGCGGACTTATCGTTTTTTGATTACCGTTTTTCCCTAGCTTGGAAAATCATACGAACGGGAAAACAAGTTAGTTTGTGGACGAGAACTGTGCGATAGTAGAAAACTACCTTTTAAATTCTAGACGTAATAACTTCGTATAGCATACATTATACGAAGTTATTTCAGTAGGAAGGCCTAATAGTGCAGATCTTGACGAGTTGATTAATGTACCATATTTGGATGACGTGGCATTTGCGTAAAATACTTTTGAAAAATGATAGCGCGGCAAATGGGGTGCTTATGGGGCTGACGTAGTACTTGGGCAGACTCAATGCTCCCTAAGCATAATATTAAGCCAGAAGCGACGCGTTTAAAGATGCCTGGCCACATTCGGGCTAACCCGTCCATCCGTACACTGTCCTAAAATTTCATTACAGTTTTCAGGCCATAGACGGCGTTGTGAACGCTCGCAAGGTTGAGCCAAGGTGGAGCAGCCTTTCGAGAAACTTCAATATCCATGTGAGAGTTGAGTGAGCATTGCGTCCCACGAAAGCTACTCAACGACGTGACATTATTTTTTTTCTTCTGCAATTTCTTTGATGCCCTGTTCTGGCTATTCCTGCTCAAGCTTGCCTTCAAAAGGTTTACTATCAGAAATTGAAGTTATTAAAGGATAAAGGATAAAGCATTTGCCGTTGATCAATCCCTTTTTGGGATGCGGCACGCATTCTACTTCCATTTGTACATTCGCAGTGGCGTTTGAATGCGATGTGGCCTATACAATGACTTGCGGGGCCAGCCGATGTACAAGTCAGTGTTTTTTAGTCTGGTACCAATTAACCGACCCCGGAGGGATGGAAGGCTTGGTTGGCCCGGGCGACTCACGACCCAGGATTTGATCCCCGGACCGCTCGCGTGGTAAGCGCGCCACTTGCCACTACACCACTTCCGCCCCTTTATAATGGAATTATTTCTGTGAAGCAGGATGTTTCGCTGTGATGTCATACGAGTATAAGCGAATCCGTTAGATGCGATCTTTATTGCCCTTGTTTCAACGACGCCCTCGTCGTCCGCACAGGTCTTAACATAGCTCAAAGTCTTATAATTGTTCTTTGCCCGGAAGAGCACTTTCTCAAGAACTCGAGTCGCCAGTTTAAGAATCTGTCTCGAGTCGTCAATTTAAAAATTTGTCTCGAGTCAGTTTAAAAATCTGTACAGAATACCCTTGACAAAACATAGGAAGCTGTTGACAATAAGTTGTACAGTCATTTCGGATGGTATAAAGATAATCTGACTGGCATACAACTCACTCGATGCGAAAATAGGGTGAAATTCCAGAAGACCTTTTATCTCGCCTCTAAATTTATGCCATGAAGCGACTGGAAGCGTTACGCGTCACATCCCTTGAGAAGGATAAACCTAATCTAGTGACTTATGGATTAGGCCAAGAAATCCTGCTGGCTTTGTCCTAACAAACGGGTGCCATCTTTTTTAGAGTATTGCTAAAGTTGTAAAACAGAACATTTCCCTCATAATACGCCTACAACTGTCTCAAGCGTAGCTTCCGACCTTTTGAAGAAGATCTGATAGCTGTTATTTTTGCTTATTCAAAAATTGGAAGTACACGCTTTTGATTGCAAACAACTGTAAGTATTTATGAAATTATGGACCTACTATTTATTAGTGAGAGAGGAGGTAGAAGCGCAGTAGTCTGCAATGGGTAGAAGAAGTAAAACACTGTACAACTACCTAAAGCAACAACCCCAGGCCAATTTGATGGGGTGTTAATGAAAGTGTGGATGCAGAACTACTGTCCGAAAACACAAAGTGAAGCGATGCACACTGCCGATGAAGCTCTTAACAAGGACTGCCTTTTTTCCCTTCCAAAATGAAGGACTGGTCCGGACGAGTTTTCTGAACTTGCTTGCTCCACGGCTTATTACCCTGTGCGTATTCGAATTTGTAAAAAAAAATATTGCGCCGTAGTCCACGTTGTGTATCATGGGGTGTGCGCGAAGTATCTCGTCCATTAGCTCACATTAGTTGTCATTAGCTCACTATGTGAGGCTCTAACGCCACTATCGCTATCGCGCACTTTCAAGCCACGACAACCTCTATCCTCCTGCCCTTAAAATAGGTTGTTCCAACGACCTAATTTGGGGTTGCTGCTTCAGAGGAGAATTCCACGATAATTATGAAGGTCGACGAAGGTGGGATACTAGTGGAGCAACAGGCGGACTTCTTAGGGATGCGAACTCGCAATCTCCATCGAAAGATATATTCTCGGCGATCTAGCATGGCCTTCCCCGCGGCGCATCTGGGCGTACCATTGGCGCGATACGCCCCTCTCGTGTCTGGATATCCAGCCGTCTAGCAGAGAGAGCGTCAGCGTTGAAGAGGACAGCACAGATGAGAGTCGCATCAATGTGGAAATCAAGGGAGAAGGAAGAGGATTCCATTCCATACATAGGCCGTTTTTCGCGGCTTTCCTTCTCCCTTGCATCACTAACCATCATTGTTTTGGATTTCCAAGGTGCAGCTTTTCGTCGTAAAATCCACCTTTGAGTGAGCCTATTCCAAACCTCAATGAATTGATCAATTCATTATAGCCACCTCCATGTAATCCGTCCTTATGCAAGTCTCGCTCTAACCTAGGCGGAAGCTAAAGGGCCTTGCACTTTCCGGTACAAGTAATGACATCTACCAACTAAAAATTATAAGGGACATAATTAGCCGCATGCCGTCAAATAAGTGGTCAGATGAGCTATGAAAGAAACATCGAAAAAGTGCTAGAAAACTTGTCAATCCTTACATTTCTGGCACAATTTAACCATTAATGTTACTTTCTGCTTCAGCGGAGGCGGTGAACATTTGCCTAAGGCTGAAATGGGAACTTACGATTCCGACGATTTCAGCGTTTCTAGCGATTGGAGCGCGTGGAAAGGTGGCAAGAGTCAACGCGCAAGTGATAAAGTACTCTACCACTAACACGCGTTGACTCTTGCCACTCCAAATTCTCTCGGTGGAATTGCCCTGGAAAATTGCCAAAATCGCTAGCTTCAGTCGAAGAGATGTGTCGAAAGTCGTAACATCTGCCTTAACTTGACAAAACACTCAGTAGGGTTCAAAAACAGCGGCAAGCTTAGGGAAGCCTGTGTTTGCTGGCCTTCTTTCAGAGACTGCGCAGGTGCTTATTACACTTTGGATGAAGAGGATGCTGCGGATTTGGGACGGGAGTTCTGCTGATTGCAATCCGTAATCCCCTCCGCGAACTCCAAGTGAATTAAAGGAGCGTGTTTGAAGAGGCCCGAACGCAGATTGTTCCTTATAGAACTAATTGCTGCTTCCAGTCAGGATTGGACATCAGCACTTCGACAGATTGCAAGTTTTTTCTGGGCTTTCGCCCTCACCGTAAGATTGGAGAGCGCTTCCCTCTCTCCACTCTTCAAAAACGTACACTCAATAGAAGTGATGTTGTGCAATTCGGGAAAAGTCCTCATCCACTGGCTGCTATAAGATTCAGCGGGACAAAGCACCGGTGATTCATTCGGGGCGGAAACGTGGTCACGAATTTTCGGACGTGTTTTCGAAGAAGTATGAGACTTGAACCGTTAGGGGCTTCGTGCACTGGTTGCAGTCGTTTCTTCTCAGAAACAATTGTTTGCGTAATAACTTCGTATAGCATACATCTGCAGGCCACGAGCTTTTTTATACGAGTGCTTCGAAACAACTTGCCGAAGCACCTTGAGATAGTTTTAGGATCTTGCTATCTTAGTTACTACAGAGAGCTTCGTCTGTCGTTCTGTCACGGTTTCATCACGGAATCCCCTAGTTCCTGGAGATTCGCCTGGATGGTCGGCTCAAGTGTGGAGTGGATAGGCCATGTCGTGTTACAGAACATCAGCCTGCCATTATGCCATGAATTTTCACAACTGGGTTCAAAGAAGCCCGGAAACGACGAAAGGAGTAGAGGTTGTCCGTGAAGGAAAGGAGGCAACTGCTGTATTGACGGCGGCGCGGTATAGTAACAAAGAGGAGCGAAGATTTGCCACAAAGTTTACGTAATTCGATGAAGACACAGGTCGAGAAAGCGCGACACAAATCTGTCATGCTTTAATTGTTCACGATCAGTCACGCATATGTACCATTTCACTTCGCATCACATCACGTGATAGGTTTCAAACAACCTTTGAACTTTATCCAACGCACTTCTCAAAACGCCTTTCTACTGGTTCCTCGGCCACGTGATCAAATATTCTGCAGATTGCCCAGTTTCACTGAAGTCCACAGTGAAACTGGGCAATGCACGCGTAGCGTGCGGAGCTGCATAAACTGGTAAGAAGATAATTCACTATTCCTGAAAGGCCTTCCTAAAGGCCCTTCATTTGTACATTCTATAGTATAAGAGCGCAGAAGGAAAAAAAAATTATGCCTCACACAAAAACAACATAAGCGATCCAGAGCATGGATGGGTCATGAAAAATCAAGCAAGCTTCCCGAGTGAATGCCGTGGTGGTTTGGGGCCAGGAACAACCATATCAGCCAATAGAAGAACAAATGATTTAGCATCTTTCTGAAACGACTTCATAAAATGAGCGCTTATGAGAATTGTATTCTGGATGGGATTTCTAGACAAGGCAACCTTTCACGGCTACTTTTGTCGAGTGGATTCGTTTGTGAAGATCCAGTTCAAGTAAAACTTGCACTTGCAGATTCGAACCACAAGCTCAAAGACATGCTGGTTGAATTCCAACCTGAGGGCAAATTCTACGACTATACGCTACCGGACGAGCAGGTTCTCTTTTGTGTGTTTGATCTATTCAGCTTGCTCTTTTCGTTTCTTGCCCTTTGAAGAAAAGTTCCTTCCACAGAAAAACGTGTTTTAGGGAAATCAGACGATCAATTTGGATGGATTTCGTGCATTTCCTCTGCGAGTATTTTGACGTGGAGCTGCCAGAGGAGTTTATCGAACAATTGTTCCATTCGTTTTCGAAGCCAAATACTACCAAAGGTATTCATGTTACGTCTTGCCTTCAGCTATGGTACTTTGTTTATAACTTGTTTATATCCAAAGGTTATGCAGTTAGAATTTGAGAGCACTCGGTTTTTCCGGGTCCGTTCCGGTGTGTTCTTCCACGCTATAAAACGTAGCCATTCAAAATGGCTTGCGTGGAGTAAGCTTACACTATGAATCTCCGAGAAGTTCCGTACCTCTGTCCCGCCATACCACAGCTAATTCCATGGAAGGCAGTGAGCTGTAAGGCTCACTTCTAGTAAAGAAGAGGTTGGAGTAACAGGGAACCGCCTCTCTCATCACCCGTCCCCGTGAATGCAATCCTTGAGCTAGCACCATCATTGTCTCCTTCGTCTCCTTCGTCCTTATCCCGTGGCAGGGCACTCCAGCAGACTCCATTCGCTCGAAACACAAAGCATTCCACTCCCCCACTGCAGTTCTCATAAAAAAAGCACCACCTGTGCTACGATTGCGATGCCCCTAGTATTCCTTTGCTCCGCTCGGATCAGCGCCTAGACTTTGGAAAGCTGGAGTAAAGAAGGCCTGAAAGCGTCGTGGAAAACTCTTTCCGATAAGGAAGGGAAATACACAGAAATTTCATCCACATGACCCACCCTGCATCAACCATCTGTCTGCAGATATCCAGCTCTTATTATATTAGGTTGTCGGAAAGTCTTTGGCCATTTCGATCTGCATGTTGTAAAATCTTCAGGGATAATTTTTGAACATTTATTGCAAAACGTATGTGAACCCCAGTCAATGATCTCTTTATAGCATTTCTGTCGTGGTTTCTCAAAGCGATTATAGCAAAAGATTTGAAAATACTTAATGACGTTACCTGTGTATGAAGGGAATTGTTCGAATGAGAATATGTAAATAACGTTCGAAAAAACATTTCAGGGAACACTTTTGACGCTGCTGCAGGCCTAGGGAAGGTGCCGCGTATAGTATAACACAAATTTCACGAGGAGTTGTTTCTGATTGTTAACTGCTGTTTTTGGCCGCAGTTCGCCTTGCGAATGTTTCACAAGAATGCTGGGTTGTGAACAAAACTTTCGCCCCAGGCGGGACTAGAACCCGCACCTCTCGCTTTCCGGGCAAGTGGTTATGTTACTCTACAAGTTAGCAAGAGCGTAACTTGTAGCGCACTTGCCCGGTAAGCGAGAGGTGCGGTTCTAGTCTCGCCTGGGGCGAAAGTTTTGTTCACAACCCAGCATTTTTTGAGATGTCTTTCAATTTCTTTTGATGCCTCTTTGTGTACTATTGCATCATTAAACTGATCCTGATGATCGCAATGCTGAGTAACAGAGTTTGAGTTTCTACAGTAAATCTTAGTATGGGTAGTAATTGTTTGAATGCCGAGTAGTTGAGAATTCACGCAGGTTTGCAGAACGCCGGACAAGTGTCTTGGAGGAGGCTTTATCGACAGTTCGCGCAAAGTTGGCAGACAACTTGTCGAAGTTCGAGAAATTGACCACTCCATCAGATGTAATCACATTGGACAGGATACCAGAAGCAGGTTTGCGTCGTTTCTCAATCATTTGAATCACCGTCTCTCAACTTTAGCTGGCGGCTCCCACAGTGGACCGTGTATACTTTAAGCAGGTGCAGATTATTAGCAACTACATTATTCGTCAAAAGCATATTTGCCTGAATAGGCTAGACTGACTTTAAGGAAGTGTTTGTCATTTGTGTCAGAGATCATAAGCAGATCCTATCTACTGCGCTACAAGAATCTTTGAATGAAGGAGGACGGTGGCATGCAACTAATGTCAGAATAGTTCAAGCGCTTTCTGGCTTTGCCTTTTTAGGGATCAAATTCTTGGTTTTCAATCGCATTCCCCCTTCAGCGGTTCACAAACAACCAAATAACTATAAACAAGTTATTAAGCATTCCGCGTGATCGGTCTTCACTTAGAAGCCATAAGATTAGGAGAAATACCATTTTTGCAGGATTTTTTTGCTTATCTGAGAAAAGCTCCGTCCTAGTAAAAGCTCCATAGTAGAGGCTAGTAGAATTCCTAGCCGCGTACATAGGTGGCGTTCCTCGAGACCCATTCTCTGTATCTGCAGACATTTTCCTTCTGTGAAGAAAGCCGCAGAGTCCGAGAGGGGGACGAATTTCTGCATGAGATAATTGATGTTATGATAACTGGAACCTTTCAATCTCTCCCATTTCCTGTAAGGTGATTCGCAACTCATTGCAGTATTCGACTGTAGCCCATACGGACTTTATTACGTTGAACTGCCGTTAGATGTGGCGTGCCACTAGTGGGTTCAACTTGAGGATTGGCGTACCGTGATGTGGTTGTTTTATTACTTTCGAGAATTGCGTGATATGGTTTCGATAGGAAGAATACATCGTACCCTGTCGTGCAGGGCAGTGCACAGGAAAAAGATTTTGACGGAGAGGTCAAGAAAATGGACATAACCGCGCGCACACGCTATCTTCGTAATCTTGGCCTACCCTTTACTATATATGTGAGGCTGGGTCGGAGGCAGGGTGAATATCGCTTGAGGATTCCTCAACGGCACGTCGAGGATTTCGCCTGATCATACGATCTCTCGCGCGGACATTCACACTCGCCATGCGCGTGCCGTCTGTGCTCTCCGCGCGATGTTCACTCTCGGCACTACTCTCACACAGTAGAGAGCCATGGTTGAGGAGGAATCCTCGACCGTTATTCACCCTGGTCGGAGGTGCTGCCGAAGCTAGAATGGGGTCTGTGGTAGGGGCCGAACTTATGGTGTGCGTTGCAAACATTTCTCATGCTAGGCCCTTGACCCTTTTGTCCTGCAGATGGTAAGAAACTTCGTCATGGTCAAATAGAGAACAAGAGGTGACGTTGAAATTTTTTGACAATTTGGGTCTCATGAGATCCTCATCGGCGCTTTCCTATACGCTCACACGTGCACTCAAACTCGGATGTATTTGGTCAGATAACAGTGGCAACGTGTGCGGTTATTGAGCCCTTGCATTAGCGGGCAGCTGAATCGAAGAGTTGATCAGAAGCCAGTGAAGGTTCAGAAACAACGGGACACAGGGCATGTTCGTACACTGTATGTAAAATTTAGATGAGTGCACATGTGGCCCCTACAACGTCCAAGAAACCATTTCGAAAAGGGCTTCACGCCCTGGGCGACCCTCCTTGCTGGACGAATACTTTATCAGTAACCTCATGACTGATGAAACTGCGGAACCCAGTCATACCCTTACATGCACATCTTTGTTTCAGTACTTGAAACATTTCTTCTTGTGAGAGCCACTGAGCAAAGGAGTCGTGGCATTTTCACAACTCGAAAGTGTATGACATGGGTGCTATGGTCTTGCCTCATGGTCGGCCGCTGCCACCCTTTTTCGTT
>MU870404.1:10904-36664 GCA_036418205.1 Ostertagia ostertagi | reverse complement strand
AACAAGCACCTGTAAGTTAGCACCGAATTGCGAAGCTCTATGCTGCAATTCCGCTCTCGCTTAGCGCAGCCGATGGCACATTACCTATGTGGACTCTGCCTAACAAATGAGTCGCAATGACGTATACGGAGTGCCTTGAAAAAATTTCCGTATTTGCTTTATTGACTACACGGATGTGGGCGATAAGGTCGTTGGAACGTTCATTAATTTGCACCGAAGTTTACTCATATAGGATTTCTATTGTTTGTGATTTCACCAATATTCGGTCGGTTTTTGCCTTCCTCAGTTTGACATCGCTATTTCCGTAGTTTCCATTATGATTCGCACTCTTTGAAAAAGTTTGTTAGTTATTTTTTTAGGGCTCGCTATACCTGGGAAATGGGGGTAATTAATTGGCAGAGCTTTTGTGGTGGAGATTTATGGGTGAGTTGCTGAATTTCCTAGTTTCTTTTTATTATATTTCCCTTCTGAGACTAGCTATGAAGATTGTCATTTGGAAATTCACAGGTATTTCCAGCGGTCTGAGATAGATACAGCACTGAACGAGGGTCTCATCCAGTAAAAGGTTTCTATGGTGCCACACTTGCTGTCGCCTAATTAATTTCTAATCCCTTACGAGGTAGCAAACCAGCCCTTTTGGCGTTTCTGCTGGGGCTGTATTTGGGGAGTTGATGGGGTCCCTGAGGTCGACGGACTACTTGAACTCGGTCGGTACGGTAGGAGAGTGATGACGAAGTGGTGCAGCTAGGTCCAGCAGCTCCGCCAAAAGGGCTGGTTGGTTTGCTTACCCCAGGACTAAGCCTTGGAGAGAGGACGGACCTGCGCTCTCTCGCAGGTCCGTCCTCTCTTTAAGGCTTAGTCCTGAGGTAAGCATCAAATTGAGGCGGTTTTAAGGACCGAGTTGAAGTAGTCCGTCGACCGTCGGGGACCCCATCCCCTCCCCAACATTCAGCATACGGCCCCAGCAGAAACGCCAAAAGGGCTGGTTTGCTTACTCATCCCTTACAATGAAGGAAATTTCGGATAAAAGACCCATCTACTTCCGCTTTTACACCCACACTTTTACACCACCTCCTTTCTCTTGTGAAAAAGGATTTTCAGACGCGAAGAAGGGTCCATTCTAGTAAGAGGGGGCATTGCGGTGCACAGTCTGCTCTATTGCTATGAAAGTAATATTTACCTAGTGAGCAGCTAGAACAAAGCCTAGCCTTTCTCCCCCGAAAACGAAGATCGCTCGCGAATTCAACGATTCAATTCAATTCAATTTCCGTCGCTTCTAAGGCTTCGTCCTAAACCTTCACAGTGGTAGAGTATGCTGTCCAAGGTTCTCAACACTTGGAGCTCTCTCAACCGCATACCACTCCTTACTAAAAAGACCCGAGAAGGTCTGTCGCACCACATGCATATTACTGGATGAGATCCTTGAGCGACTTTTGTCTACCCTCCAACGAAATTTTTTCAGCACAATCCCTTCTCTAGTGGTCTACCAAATGTGTCCGTATGTTTTCAACACACTATCCTCGTGTGGATACCAACTGCCTTCTTTTGGGTTCTTCTGCCTTTCTTATTTGCCCAAGCATCGCTAAATGGGCGTAGGTATAAAAGCTTGCCTTGGAGTCTACAATTATATCTCAAAATGGTGAGTTTTGTACTGTATTATAATCAGACCGGTACCATTCGTACCTAGTAAGTAGCTGCCCTCACCACCCCCACCCCCTAGACTGCCTACACTCCCCCTGGCGCACAGGTTTCTCGATGTACGGGACCCCGTGAGCCAGGGGGTGTGAAGGCAGTCTAGGGGTGGGGGGTGAGGGCAGCTACTTACTAGGTACGAATGGTACCGGGACTGAAGTTATAATACAGTGTCACTTGATTTTGTCGGCACAAAACATTATTGTGAGAGTCCACGATCGTTAAGGACAATTTCATATTATCATGTCGTCGTTTGAGGAGTCCTTATTTGATATAAGGTGAAGTAGTAGTGTACTGAACGGACGGTGATGTAGCATCGTAATGTGTTCGTTTTTCAGGGAAACACGACCTTCATTACCTTGGTATCTTTGTTCATTATGTTTTATACGATATTCTCTAGCACTTCATTTCCGGCCTCGGATATACTATATCCAATCCTATTAAGCGTAACTTTCGTAAGTAGTTGTGTTGATCTGATGTCCTCAACTCATCTTTTTACTTGGTTCTCCCAGTTTTGAACTCCAAATTCAGGGATTTATCACTTATACTCACTATTTACGGAAGGAATCTGGAATGGTTTCTTCTGGAGTCTTACATCTGTCGGCTGTTTTGTTTGCCGTTTGCGGCGGACCGCAATTTTATCAAAATGTTAGACAAGGCAATGACGTGAGTTTCAACTGACACAGATAGAAACGTAGCAGCCGTCCCTCACTATACTTGTGGTCACATCCCTTTTCCTCGACCTTTCGCCGATCTTCTTACAACTTCCCTTCATTTCCTTCCTTTGCCTGAACACTGGCATCCACTTCCCTTTAGACTCACTCTTCAGTCTTCAATTCCTTTTTCTTCATTTCATTTTTCGTATCTATTTATGTTACTTTCCTTCTAGGTAGCCCCTACATGTCTGTAGTTATTACCCCATAGCGCAATTGAATTTCTGGATTTGATCTCATATTTCTTCAGTTTCTTCAACCAACTATGTATAGCCATTTCAATTGTTATCAGTAACAGCTTTCACAATTTGTGACTATTGCTGATCACACTTGCTACCAGCTGATTGTCGGCAGAAACTTGGAGACTGTACCTTGGTTGTCAATAAATGTAGAAGGACGACCCTCCGTCTTTATAGGATTCCATCTTATTTGTCGTCTGCGCTATGTATTTCATACCTGGTATGGTACGCAGCTGTTATCATTTACGTTTTCGTTATGTGCTGGGCTGATCCACGTGATTCAACTGAAAAGGCGGTATGTATTTGTGTTATCTAGGCATTCATGGTTGTCATGGGGCTTCTGTACAATATAGTTTAGCGAGGTTCTGCTGAATTGGATAGCTCCTTTTTCAATCGCCTTACTCTGTGGTGGTTTAATCCCGTCCCTTGGAAGGGTGCTCGCAAAGATCTTGAGGTAGGCGAAAAGTAGTTGATTAGCTTGTGTAACATTTCGATTTTTGAAAACTTGACCATTCGTACACATATATTATTTTTGAGCCCGAAGATCTCTTCGAATTGAATGAAGGAAGTACAACGAAGTATTTGAGTGAACTGTGGGAAGAGCACTGGCACCACCGAATAGCAGGTCACTGTCCACTTGCTCTCTTACTGTTGTAGTGATAATAAGCTTACTTATTCAGATTACTACAACAAAATGCGAATCTGGCAAGATTATGGGTAAGTTTCGTATGGAACATTGGGTTTTTTGGTTACGATGGACGCTCACGCGTAGTATCACAACATGAGTGATAGTCGTAGCATTTCCGTGCCCGCATAAGAGGAAGTTCTATTACTTGACTGGAGTGTAACTATAATTGACTGTTTTGCATGTACATTTAAGGTTTTCTTCTCATCAGTTTTACTCGCTTCTCTTCCAGGAAAGGGAAGAAGCCGAGGCTACCCTCAGTGATTGGATGCCTCTTCATGATGTTTCGCTGGGAATTTCTCTTCGCTTCCGTTCTCAAAATAACTAGCGATACGCTGCAGTTTGCGAACCCATTTTTGTTACAGTGAGTTCTGTAGCATGCCCTTTATCTATTTATATGGTCCTCTTGTATTGCTAGCCCCCAACTCTTATCCATTTCAGCCAGCTCATTGGTTTCGTGTCTGATCCCAAATCCCCTCTGTGGGTTGGTCTTTCCTACTCTATACTAATGTTCGCGGCATCAGAGGTAATTACTGGACTCTATCACATTGTTGGGAAGTTGTTTTCTATCCGATCCAACGTATAGGTCCGCTCATTCGTTCTTAACTCGTATTTCTACATCATGTTCCGTATGGGAATCAAATTCCAAACCGCTCTGACTGCTGCGGTCTATAAAAAGGTTTGCTGTGTTTTCCTTTAGACCCACAAAGTAGAATTATTTTCCCTTCTAATCTCATGCAGATTTCTTATAGTCCTTAGAATTGTCCAACTCTGCCCGAAGAGATAAAACAGTCGGAGAAATTGTTAATTTAATGGCTATTGATATAGAAAGATTTCAAATGATTACTCCTCAAATTCAACAATTTTGGAGCTGCCCGTATCAGGTTCGTGCTTCACACTTTGTTCTTTGTTTCGCGATCTTCTCAAGTGGTTGTATCCGTATTCAAGATTTTTTCAGATAACATTAGCTTTGGCGTACTTATTTTTAACCCTTGGTTATTCGGCTTTGCCGGGATTCATTATAATGTTAATTGCCCTACCGTCGAACATTATTTGTTCTATAATTGTGAAAAAGTGGCAGGTAGAGTTGTGTTCACGATCGATTCATGCGCTCTCTGCTTTCTATAATCACAGCCATTGCTACCATCAGGTCCAACAAATGAAACTGAAGGATGAGCGAACTAAGATGGTGAATGAAGTTCTCAACGGGATTAAGGTTAGAACCTGGACATTTCATCTTTGCAATGATTGTAGATCGACAGTTGTTTCTCTTTAGGTGGTAAAATTGTATGCATGGGAATTACCAATGGAGGAACTCATCAATGAAATAAGGCGAAAAGAGTTGGTTTTGTTGCGAAAATCGTTCCTTGTCAGGAATGTCATGGATTCTTTCAACACCGCCAGTCCATTTTTGGTGAGACCTGTGCATCTACTTACATGGATGCATTTCTCGACAATAGTTTTGAGAATAGCTTAAAAGCTGAGGTAGGGTGAAGCCGATGTCAGACTTTGCGATTCACCAACGTCCGTGATAGCGTCGCAGCCATCAAATCGCTCAACTGGCTGGCACTGCATCGCGACCGCGGCACTAGCGCGATTCGCAGGGTTTGAAATCGGCCAAACAGTGCCACGCGTGGCTAGACACACTTGACGGTAAGCGGAGGATGCGGGTCCGAGCCCTGCCTGGATCCGAGGTTTTGTTAATGACTTAGAATTCTTGTGAAACTTCCACAAGGCGAACTGCGGCCAAAAACAGCAGTTAACGAACAAAACAAGTCTGAGGAAAGCTTACTCATCATGCTGTAGGGTATGAGGGTGTGAGGCAGAGCAGGCGGCTTCGGCGCAGCCTCCTGTGAGCTGTGAGCTTGTGTATCACTCATTCTGGCGCAAAAATGCAAAATAAGAGCTACTTCTAATATGCTTGCCATTAGCTTATATTGCCGCTTGGGAACCGTGGATATGGTAAGAGAACCATAGTCACTGCGCGCGGCTGTTCAAAGGAGCTGGTTTGGAGAAGTTTGGCTAGTTTTTTGGAGGATCTCGTAAGGTATACACGTACTGTACACGCAGTGGCCTTAATATTACTGGCAGCTTCTTGTGTTGTTTGCTCTACTCAGACGAAACATGATAGACGATTTTCTCCCTGTTACCTTGAACTCTTTGTCTCCCTCATTCAATCTTATATTCCACGTTCAGTTCGCTTAAGATTGGTTTAAATGTAGCTCGATAACTTCATTAGCAACGAGAACCTTGCGTTTTCGTCCACACTAAGGGCTCATCAAGCATTCCTTTGTATATGTAGTTGCATATCCTATTTCTAGGTTGCTCTATTTTCCTTTGGCACATATGTGTTGTCGTCACGTCACATGAGCTTACACCACAGGTGCTTTCGTTACTGTTTCGCAAGCAACTCTCATAAGTAGCAGCTCTTCATTTAGGTTGCTTTCGTATCCTTGACACTTTTCAATCAACTTCGTTCTCCCATGACCATGATAGCGATGCTCATAAGTCAAATAGTACAGGTGGGTTGGTTTGTGTTTCTATGTAAATATACTCCATTGTTGTCTATTATTACTTATCAAAAACCTCACACAGGTGCTCGTTTCGAATCGGAGGCTGAAGGAATACTTTGTAGCTGAGGAACTCGATCTAAGTATAGTAGATAGAGAGCAGCGCACTGGTAGGTTAGCATTCGGTTGGCTGTAACGAAATATTGCCACTCTTGGCAGTCCTATTGGAGGTGTCATAGAGTGAGGAATCTGTGTCGTTTCGAGGAAAAGAAATACTCGTTCCACTTTTCTTCTTTATGAAAATTGAAACATTCACTTCTCACCAATATGAGACGCAAGAGATCTACGAATCGCTCAGCGAAAACATCTTCAAATCTTGAATTTCGTGACCTACAGACGAATGCCCACACTCAAATTGAAAGTAAAAGTCTTCGTAGCTGTACTTCTGGAAAGAGCAAACGGACGCCTCTTGCCTGTGATTTAGGATCACTACCGCTGCTCTATCTTGTTTCATAAATTCATTTCAAAGTTTCATAACGAAAGCAGGTTTTAACTTAACGTCTTGAGACACATATTTAGGTGTACACCTCATTACATGTGCCTGGACCGAGCAATACCTTTTTTTGTGAGAACAGAGAACACATCACATGTCTCTTCAGAAGCAAATTGTGGATGCCCTTGAAAATGATGGCAGAGATAGTGATGAAGAAAAAAATCACGAGGCTGTCTAAATCTAATTCGATGATACCTCTTTTCGGTTCTTTGATTTCGTTCGACAGATTCTCTGAGACATGGTGTTATCAGTGTGAACCCGTGTTCTGCCTTTATACAGGGTGAGCCAAAATTATGAGGGCAGCGTCTTATATCCACTTTTTTCCGACTCGCTCCATTTCCATATCCTATTCTGTGACTGATAGGGAACAAGGTCCTCTTACTATTGGAACCAAATACTTTGCAGTTCTCAAATTTGGTGAAATAACTACATCACGGTACGTCAGTCCTCAAATTGAACTCAGGGGGGGTTCTGGCACGTTACATCTAGCGGCAGTCTAACGTATCAGGGAAGCTCTTATGGGCAACAGTTCAACTCTTCAATAAGTTTGGAATCACCACAGATGGAAAATTCGGAGATTCAAAGGTTGCAGTTACCACCAGGACAATTATCAGATGCAGAAACTCCCTCTCCTTTCGCTACACCCCCAAAATGAAAAAATTGATGTGAAAACCCAGCCAGACACTCTAAAGACTCCACATCTGTAGTGGATAGAAAGCCACACGAGTAGTCTACTTGGAGACTTTTTACAGGACCGAGCACTCAAGAATAAAGCAAAAGCTCTCTAGAAGTAATTTTTCGAGCCATTTCTTTAAAAGTCGCCATAGGAGCACGCTAACTAAATTTCTAGATTTCCTGTGTGAAACACTCTATAGGCAAGCGCAAATAGAAACTCCGAGAAACTTTGATCGCTTCAAGAAGGCAAAGGAGAAAACATTTTGACACGCCTTAGTTGCGTGCCACCGCACGCGCCATCCCCTTCATCTGAAGGCTCGTGTAACGGGGCAGGTGGCAGATCTCAATTCTATTCTGGAATTACTTTGAGATAAGAGTTACAAACACTTCCTGAAGTTTGTTTGTTCCATCAAGCTACTATGCGTTTTTGATCACATAATGTCTTTGTCCTCATAATTTTGGCCCACCCTGTACGTTCCATCGCTGAAAATAGTAAACTTTCACCACCGATCAGTTTTAGGTCAGCTACCCACTAGGTGGCTGGGCTCTTCGCGAAGGTAGTGTACACTACAGACAAGGCCTTGCTAAACCGCTACGGCGTATTTTTTGCCATGAAAGTAGCCCGTAGCGGTTTGGTAGCCCCATCTTACCATCAGTCTCTTGAGATACTAGCCTTCCACAACAATGGGCAGATTTTCTCCTTTTCATCGTCCAATTTATCGTACCTCTTGCCTTTAAATCCAGCCGTACTTCGATAGTTCAACATGAGAAAATGAAGTGGATGTGAATATGTTAGATTCCTCGGCACCACCACAGTCTTTGCCAAGATGACGAACTTCTCTTCAATCAAACTGTTCAGGCGGGAGTGTCGTTGAGTTTGGAGATTTCTCAGCCACTTGGGATGAAGGCAGTGATTCACAAAGGACCACAAACACCCTCCAGGTTGAGCTTTTTAGTTGTATTCGCTATTTCTGGTGCCGGCCTTTCTTTTTAAACTAAGTATTTGTAGGATATTAATCTCGAAGCTAAAGGCGGCTCCTTCATCGCTGTCGTGGGTCAGGTGGGCGCAGGAAAGTCGAGCCTTCTCTCAGCACTTTTAGGTAAACAGATTTGCGAATTATTTGTAACACCATGAACAACCACTGACTTTCAAAAGCCCCATTCTCCTTTTAGGCGAGATGGGAAAGTTGCGCGGGACAGTTGGTCTCCATGGGGATGTGGCGTATGTACCACAGCAACCTTGGATTCAGAATATGACGCTTCGCGACAATATACTCTTTGGTAAACCATTTGACAAGCGCAAGTACAACCAAGTGAGTATCGAAAACCACGGAGCAGCAAGCTCTAGTCACGGAATAATTTTTTGTAAGTACTGTGTGTTATCAGCCTTTTTACTACTCAGGTGCTGTCTGCTTGCGCTCTGAAACCTGATCTGAAAGTACTCGCACACGGTGATTTGACTGAAATTGGAGAAAAGGTAGTTCAGTTGTATAGCTGGTTTTGCCGAAGTTATCGAAAACTCATTTTTGACCGTTTTTTTAGGGGATTAATCTCTCCGGGGGACAAAAGGCTCGAGTGTCCTTAGCTAGAGCAGTTTACCAAGATCACGATATATATTTACTTGATGATCCATTGTCTGCTGTAGACGCGCACGTTGGAAGGCACATCTTTGAAAAGGTAAAACACTGAAAAGTACTAAGTTATTTCCATTGTGGCAAAGATTACTACTATTTGTCTCGAATTTTATTGGGATAACCTATTCTATTTTCAACAGGTGCTAGGCCCAGATGGACTCCTGCGAAACAAAACGAGGATTCTGGTCACTCATAGATTGTCATATATCAAATTCGCGGACGAGATTATTGTTTTACAAGGTTTTTACTCATTCCTTTTCAATGCACTAACCAGGAAGGTCTTTCAGGGCGTGACGAGCTTTTTGAAAACGGTCTTTTGCATGATATAGGGGCAGATGCGGGGACCACAGAACCATGTTTAATTTTTCCTGAACGGCCCTCTGAATACCAGAAAAGGGGGTCCCTAGTTCGATTCCTCTTGGTGACAAATTTTTGCATTTCGAGTTGACGTTCCAAAATTCGCGCAAAATGGAGTTCTGATTGTTCTGGTTGGTTCTAACTCCATTTTGCGCGAATTTTGGCACGTCAACTCGAAATGCAAAAATTTGTTACCACGAGGAATCGAACTAGGGACCTCCTTTTCTGGTATTCAGAGGGCCGTTCAGGAAAAATTGAACATGGTTCTGTGGTTCCCGCATCTGCCCCTATATCATGCAAAAGACCGTTTTCAAAAAGCTTGTCACGCCCTGAAAGACCTTCCTGGTAAGATGGTGAGAGTTTCTCTTTTAGATGGTCGCATAATTGAGAACGGCCGATATAGTGAACTGATGAGACAGCGTGGTGCTTTTTACAAATTCGTTGAGGAGTATAAATCGAGTTCCGAAAGTGATGAGAACAGTGAAGGCTCAGGAGACTCTGACGGATTGGAAAAAAGTGCAGACGGTTGGTTGTTTGGAGAATTATTGAGAATGCTGTTCATTTTGTCTCTTTTCTGTGTTATTCCCACCATCCAAACTTTTTTTCAGACATCGATACTTCGAAGGATCTTTCTGATAGTGAAGAGAAAACGTAAATTCATTATTTTTGTCACGTTTAGCTCTTATCGTTATTCTATGTGACCACTATCATACTTTCTTGACTTATTCAGAAGCAAGTCCGCCTTGACATCGTCCTTCATGATCAAATCCAGCGACGGTAAACTCATCAAAAAAGAGGAGGTTGAAACAGGACAAGTGAGCTTTGCGAAGTTTTTTTCAAGATGCATTTGGCTTGTTCCTTCCAGTTATACTGTATAACGTTCTAGCTTGTTCCCCATTGTGTGTTGTAAGAACTGCCTTCCAGGTGAAGCTCTCTGTGTATCGGCTTTACATGAAGGCGGGAACTTACTGGAAATGCTTCTCATTCTTTTTCCTACTGGCTGCTTTCCAGTTATTCCAAACTATGCGTAGCTTCTGGTTATCCGCTTGGTCAGTTTTTGGGAGTTGCCCTTCCATGACTTAAACAGTGGAACTGGATATTTTAAGGTCAGATGATTATGATGGTCAACATGCTCAAAAAATGGCGACTGGTTGGCGATTAGGCATCTACGGTACCTTAGGCACAATAGAATGTAGGTTGTTCATGAAAAAGAAACAGTGTCGTCTCGAATGAAATCTCTTTACTGCAGAGAGATCGTTGACCCGGTGCAAATACCCGGTAAAGTTATCGCCTTTCTGAACACTACTTTTCAGCGCTGTGCTTTTTGTTTTCATTAGTGAGTCTTGCATTTGCTGGACTCGCCGCATCCTACAATCTCCATGCTCCATTACTCCACAATCTGTTTCGCTCTCCTATGTCGTTCTACGACACGACACCTCTTGGAAGAATTCTAAATCGTTGTGCAAAGGTGGGTCCTTTCCCCTGTTGCTCAAGTATGAGATGTCTTATTATATAGAATAAGGGGAAGTCCACTGAATTCACTGTTTTCTGAGTTCACATAATTGAGTTCTTCATTTAGGACATTGAAGTGGTCGACATGTTACTCCCTACGAATTTTCGGTATCTTGCTATGTGTATACTCCAGGTCGATCCTTTATATTCGTTATAAGACATTCAAATTAGAAGCAAGATTTCAAGTTTTATGGCGTTTAAAGTCACCATCATGGTTAAGTTGATGAAATGATGAGGATAAGCTAAAAAGGGGCAGGAGCCGTTGATGGTGCTCCTGATGATATGAGACTCCTCCTGGTGATGGTGCCCTAGAAAAGACGTTATTAGGCGCCAGTGCCGGTCCGTTGGCCCTGTGCTGGTGGTTCCGCCCACTGCTATGGTATCGCTAATCTGTAGTATCGCTACCTGCTATGCTCTCTCGCCTCCGTCTATCGTCCTCCGCGTCGGCACCCATTATCGCTTATCCCGCTGACTGCCTCTTAACAGTAGACTACTCCGCAGCGCAAAAAAGGTCTGCTATTTCCAGTTTTTGTCGGTTTCTTTTTAACTGGCGGTCCCCTTTGAACTCTTGCTTTGATATTCTAGCAGGACTGCCGTACCAATTTGATAGTAGTGTTTGTCTGTAAGTTGCAGTATGAAAAAAGTTGCAATTCCTGGTGCCAGAGGTGTTAATGATAAGCTTGGCAAATATTACAACACATCAGCAGAGTCAACCCTGCGTTGCGCAGTTTTCAACGGCCACGTTGCGCAGTTTCGCCCGATTAGACACGTTCTCTCGCGCGAACATTCACACTCGCATGCTCGAGCCGTCTGCGTCTCCGCCCATACAGCGTGCGTTGAGGATCTCTCAACGTGCCGTTGCGAACTGCGCAACGCAGGGTTGACTCTGCTCATGGTATTATTGGATCCCAAGTATTATTTCGCATGAGAGATTTCCATACGTTTAGGTCGAATAACTTGTGCTTGGTTCGTGTAGTAGAAAAAAACTAGTTTATCAACTGTATACTATAGTTCTCCGAAATCTTCGAGCGGGCCCCAGCACTTTCTTGATTGGTCACGGTTGCCTGCCAAAGAGTTCCGTTGTTCTCTTAACTCGACGTACACGAAGCCGTTCGTTCCTCTGATCACAGTTTTCACTTTTTCGTTGGCTCCCCTTGAGTTATCTCGAAGGAAAACTATGATCCAATGGTTATCGCAAAATTATTCGTATGAGGCGTCCGGTACAATTCATACAAAACTCCTTTGTGCATCAAGCGCACATTCAAACTCGGTCACAATCCTCTATGGAGCCCGTATGCACGGCGCATCCAAAAGCGAAAACGGTATGCAAGAGCTATATCCTCCATTCTTCCGTCGTGTCGCTGTGACCAGAATGCCATAGCTTGGTCTCTCCACTTCGCACGTAAATTTGCAATTTTACAAGAATGGTCTTGTGATTTATGTGTTAAAGGCAGCCATTACGATAGGTCAGAAGGTTTTAAAGGAGAACGGTGTTGCTCAGTGGTACGCCTGTTGCGAAAGAAGCGGAGAAAATCCGTCAAAAAAAACGCAAAATGGGACCCCTTTTTTGGCCGTTGGTTTTCACTCATAAAGAGGTGACAGCTCAGAAAGGGCGTATGAACGAGTTCAGCGCAACGCGTTTGGTAACGCATGCCAAACCACACTCCAATCGAGTTGCTCCAGTTGTGCCGCTGCTGGCAACGCTGCTCCAAAAAATCACAACTAAACTAGTGGGCGGATCGCTTTTGGGGCGGAGTGCTTTCGAATCCTGCTCAGGCAACAGCGCACCGTTCGTCATGAAAGCGCTACACCTCGCTTTCCTGGCAGCCAAGTAACTGATTTGTGTGGTGCATATGCTTCCCCGATGTGCTTCTACTTTATGGTATCACCGCCTTTAATGTATTGCCAATGGTATAAATGTGTCGAAATTGGAAAGAAGGACTGCATTCGTGAAAACAAATGGATAAGAAAGTTCTAACACGTATGCGAGCCCCAATGTCTTATGAGGTCTGCATGGTCTGACACGCATGCGTGTTATGCTGTCGCTAATGTGTTAAAGGAGGTTTCCACGATAAGGAGGAAGGTCGATAGAAGTGGAAAATTGCCTAGTGGGGAGACAGGCGGACCTCCTGAGGGTGCGGACTGACACGCAATTGATTTCAATCTTAATTTTCGTGGGGGCTTCAATACACTTTTCAGTAAACATCTTGCTTCACCTTTGAGATGGAGAGTGAATTTGAGACCGATGAGATTATCCTGAGTCAACCCTAACTTTTCTTTAGGTTTTTGTCACACTGATAGTTATCGTGATATCAACACCCATATTCGCTGTTGTTATTTTACCTCTCATGATTATATATTACTTCTTTTTGGTAAGTGCTGTTTTATTCTTTGTTTCATGACTTGAGATGCATGACGCCTGATGATGACGTGGTTGCTTTAGCGTTTTCTACGTGTTCCCACTTCACGCCAGCTGAGAAGCTTACGAGAGAACTAACGCCCAGCACCACGATAAGCAGACTAAGCAAAGCACTCCACACATCAACCATGAGATCTCCCGACATCTATCTCCAAATTTGCGAGAGATCATGTTTCGCACAAATTCAAAACGAACAGGACTGCCTGACTCATCATACCGATAACTTTCAACCGATTGATACGATAGAGGCACTTAGTTATGCATCTATCTAATGAACCGCGAGCACATAACAGTAAGAGAACTCTTGGACAATGCAGACCGATAATGGAACAAGCGCTCATTAAAAGAGAGATAGAGCAAAACGTACCATTCAAGCAACGCACACATAACAACCTGGAAGGTAGTTCTATGAACGAATATCTGCAATGTCATGAAAAAAAAATAAGCATAATACCAGTAATTACACCATTCTAAAATCCAACCACACTATAAACATCACCAATGTAACATTCCTCCCCAGATCTCAACTAATGGAACGCCGAATAAAAGCATAAGCACAATCGCAACAGTCAACTAACAGGTGCAATTCAGACGCGACAACCAACTCAAGCTATCGAAGAACAAGTGAGCAGATTGAGAAGCTCATGTCCTAAAGTGACATTCAAAACACCATTCAACCTACCAAACCTCAGATCAATTATCTAACAAGACATACTTAGTTGATGGTAGGGTGAACTAGGTACTGAGTAAGTCAACACGATAGAGCAAAGGAAGTGTCACGGCAAAACTTAATTGCTCTCCGCACTAGAGCATCTTCACCATCTGAAAAATACCAAAACCATATAACTCACATCAAAACTGATCTGTGATCTCAGTCTGGTGAAATAGCTATTGGAGCAGTTGAAAATTCTCAAACGGACAACGTCGAGGATTGTCTGCCTCGATCAGAGACGATCCTCTCGGCTGCGGAGCATTCACGACTCACCCTGACTTACCAATTTAATGAAGCCATTAAGAAGCCCAACAGTTATAGCCCACCGAAATACCAAATAACCCTTACTCCAAATTACCATACCCCACTACATCGGAAAAACGTAAGAAAAATATCCCCTTCTACATGCCACCAGCGAAAACAATAAAGAGAAAATAAATAACCTACAATAATATCCAGCATGACTCACACTCACAAAGAATCTCACTCAAACTTACCAAAAGTTCCAACATGATCCACAAATGAAAGCAAAACAAACATTTCAGAATCCGAATCACGCCACTCCATACCACTGCTACTAAAATCAACGACTACAAGGAACGACCAATGAAGAAACCCACCGCTAAATACATTCCTACCCATACGCCTATGCTGCCATCGCCGCCAAAAAGCCGTCTAATGCATACTCAACACTCGTGGAAACCCAAATCCCTCACTACGTGAATCTACTCTCGCATGGTAGACGAATCTACCTACCGTATTACCTACGAGGTTTTCCTGCTCACAACCGTATTCACCTCGTGCTACTGTGAGAGCACAATGCCAACTGCAAATTACAAACATTCACATCATTCTAACTTACGTTTTGAAAGGCCAGACCTACACTCATCACCCCCCTCACATAAGGAACAAATGATCGCTCACCAAAATTTGAGTAAACCTGAGTTTTGCATCTTTCGAGACAGTATCATTTTTTTACAACTTATACAATCAAAAACGGAATTAACACAAGCTTTAATACTAGATTTGAATGTGGTTATGCAAATCGTTGACAGACGCATTACATATGTGGCGGCGGAATTTATTTCATTCTTCTTATCGGGACTTTCAACGATAAAGTCGAATTTTCAAATTCAGGACAATGAATCAACCGCAACGTGAAGGCACAATTTAGTGGCGAACTAAAAGACAGTAATTGCACGGTACCTCGCTCATACAAAAAAAAAAATATGCAAATCTACCGGAAAATGCAAACAAAACAAAATTATAACACGCAGCTATTGGCCCTGATGCCACCACCGTATTACTGATCGATTTTTGGAACAGCTCGCCTCCCTTTTTGGAGACTCTCTGTTTCATTTGAACCCCAGAACACCACCGCAATCTAATGCAAGAATGCACGAGTTCTAAAGAGCTTATATATCACTCGGCTCTATCTCCTCACCTCAAACATCTCGACTCTAGCTTCGCTTTCAGTAATAAAACCACTCTTCATATCGCTTTTCAACATTAAAAGCACTAATCATCCCTGCACTGCGGATCTACCTTCAGCGAGAACACACGTTGGCATTTACATCTGGATTTCTTATACTCTAAATTAATAGCTTCCCATAAGACATACACTCATTTAACGCATTTGCGGGATTATTCCCAGTTTAAAAAAATTATTATACGAAAATCAGTCAAAACATACATAGACAAAGCCCGCATAACAATCGCATCCGCACACTGAAATCGCCACAAAAATCCCCATCCAGAATTCCGAAACGTTATTCGAGTTATTGTAACGAAAGCGAGAGCCTTGGGTATGATACTAGTGGTAGTCAGATAATCGGAAGGACGTTGCCACTCCATTAGCCAAAAGTTCTGATTGAAGGCACTCGTGCGTAAGACCATAGAGGAGGTTCTGCCCAACCTGGGCGTATATGGTTTGTAGAGCCAAGCTATACGGAAGTAGCTGGAAAGTCTAAAAAATTTGATAGGGGCGTGCCGCGACAAATCACCAATTCTGAAGGTCGTCCATCAAATTGTAGCTTGTTTTATGTGATAATAGCTACTCGTTTTCTACAGATTTGCAGCGTACAATAAAGAGCGGATTCTTCTCTTCAGTTCACGAAGCTTTGCTGGATAGTCTCGACGGCGATAGAGCTCTACAAACTGTGCGAAGCTTCAAATGTGTAAAGAAGGGTTATGCAATCTTTCTTAGGGTCGAGCTCTTTGGCCTAGTTCTTTTTTACCGGCATACACCAGGGAACTGTTACAGTGGAAAATCGGTCCTTAACATTACGGCAAATCACCGAAACTCATAAGACATGTGTCATCATTCCCATATGTACAGGGTGGACACATATCTGGAAGTGTCGCTGGGACGTACATCGCAGCCGCCAACCTTCACAAGTTGGACCAGCTGGACTTCAGAGTGATTCTGCGAACATCTTACTTAGTAGACCTTTGGTCTATCTACTGTCACATTTCTGACGATCTCGATAGCTTCCTTGAAGAGAAATGCATCAAAACCCAACATGATGCCAAATCGACCTTCCCTCAGTTCATCGCCTCAACAGCTCCAGCATTCTGAACAAGCGTTCCCAGTAGAATGGTTCCTTATAGAGAAAGGTTCGCGCATTCGAATGCTTTTTTAATCAGCTTGAAAGGTTTACTTTCTGCCGAGATACATGAATTTAAAATTCGGGTCGGAAAACGACAGAACTTTCTGAAACGCCTAATAACATTTCAGTAAAATAGGATCTACCAAAGGAATCGCAGATTTTTAGTTTTTTTAGTGAAATTGTTCAAGTTAGACCCGACCTCCCGAAGTGAAAAAGCTCCGTACTGTAAATATATTTATAAAGCAATACGGTATATGAATCCGTTAATGTGTTACAAGGTTTGGTAATACCTGAGGAATAAGCTGGGGAGGCATGTTCGGACGAATAGAGCATAGAACAAGATGTACGGAGCGTCAAATAAGCTAAGCAATATGCTGCCCACAACGGGCAGGGCATACACAGAAATGTGCGGCTCCGACGGAGAAGGTTTCGAATTGGATTCCAAAACAGCTCAGCACGGAAATTGGACCAGCTGGCCAGTTCGATTAGGGAGAATGTTCACAAGGGTAGAGCGTTCGTCCTTAGATTTTCGAGCATCTTCTAGCAATCCTTATCGATCCGCTTTCAGGGGTAGTTAACCACAAAGCAGCGAACGAAAGATGAGGAATGAATGCGCCAAATAGAAACAGTCTAATCGCTCCATAGTGGTTGGCCACAATGTCGTTCGAAGTGAATCTAAAGCACTATGAGACACAAACAAATTATTAAATTTTCAAACACTCTGAAAACCAGAAGAATCTCAGTAGGGGCTATCAAGAAGCAGGATTCAGGCATGCATATTTGCTGAGTATGCATCGGGGCGCTAGAGAAGCCCGTTGCTAAAAATATTTAAGCTAAACAACTGTTACGAACGATTGCGCTGGACAAAATTTAAAGACCTATGTTACTTCTCCAATAAGATATATATATAGAATACGAGAGCCCTAGAGATATCACACGACTTACTGCTAGCGGGTTGTGTGCTAAAGTACAAAACCTGAGCATTCGTCACAATTATATATATTCGTACTCCATTTACAAGCGAAGGTATGAAGTCCAATTTCGATTATCCTCGAACATCTCCAGGTTGCATAACCCTCGCCTTCCCACGTTACTCTGCCGCTTTACATACAACAATACTCTCCAGCACGTTATCATACCTTTTCAGCCATTCCGATCTGAGATCGGTCATCACCCCAAACAAATACTCTCTTCGGAGTCTATTGGTTATTCTTGGTGGTGGTAAGTTATCAGTTTGTCACAATAATTTACGACCTTTATTGATTATTAAGTCGACGATTGCTCCAGATTTCTTTGCTGCTCTGTTTTCGCTGTATTTTCCAAGGAGCTCAGGTTGGGTGAACTAGTCCTGGCATAATTGGTGTATCAATATCGTACGCTTTGAATGTATGTTCAGATCGAAGTGCTGAAAAACAACTTGCACCTTCATGATTTTGAACGAGTTTCAGATAACTGAAGTGCTGAATTTCGCTATACGTCAAATAAGTGAGATTGAAGCAAACATTGTCGCTGTAGAAAGGATTGATGAGTACACGAATACGCCAACTGAAGTGAGTCTAACTTTTTCTCTCATCTTCTATTTATTAGAATGCATGAGAAACGCACGTTATAGCACCGCTGGAAATGTGCCGCGGGAGGAAAATGCCGTCTTTACTGGCTGGCCAGGGGCGTGTTGTGGACTGTGCGTTGTATTATTCAGCGAGGATAAGCACACACAGATAGGGTTTTCTTTGACCAGTTCTTGACCTGCTGGCTTGGAATGGTGCGCTATTCTGCAAAGCCTAAATCAGTCTATGTGCGCCTTCGGCTTCTGTTATGAGCGTATAGAAGCGAATTCGATCAACAAATCCTTTTTAGGAGACCACCCAATATCTAAATGAGTGTTTTTCGTCCAGGGTAAGATTTGTATGAATTACCCGTCCGAGGGATGAAAAGGCTGGTTGACCTGGGGAGATTCCATAGGCGTTCCACCCCTGGTTGCTACTTCTTGACTGATGTGTTCTTCAGCTCCGTATTTGCTCCCTATTCAATAAATCTCAAAGAACGGAAGGAAAAAGTAGAAGGAATCCACCACATTCAGGTACCGTGAAGGACTCGATCTTGTTTTGAAAGGGATTTCAGCTGATGTAAACGAAGGTGAAAAGATAGGAATTGTTGGTCGTACCGGAGCAGGTAAGTATGCACAGTTTGTGGCTGTTTTTTTTTGAATTAATAACCTCTCTTCAAGGCAAAAGTTCTTTCGCCCTTGCTCTCTTCCGTCTTATCGAACCTTCATCTGGTAAAATCGTTATTGATGGAGTCGACATCTCCGAGATTGGCCTCCACGATCTACGTAGCAATATTACAATAATACCTCAGGTTGGCTTTTTGTTCATGTCGTTTGGTGTAGATGCATGTGTGTAATATATGTTTTTGTCGCAAAACACTATGGCCTCTCCGCCGAACGGTTCAAATTACTTCATTCTCTGCACGCATTGCCTTCATGAGAAATCGAGTCAGCGATCATATCATATCATAGTGCTCACTTCACTTCCTGAGGGGTTCAGATGCTGAACGCTGTAGCTCCTGTGGAATTGCTTGGTTTGTTCTACATATGTGTTCTTCAGTGACTTGGTAGATAAGGCAGCATATCTCCTCATTAATCGTTGCTCCGATTCGACGGCTGAACTCATGCTCATTCTCTCCGCGCAGAACTCATTTCTTTCAGGAGCGCTTTGATGCAACACCTCCAACAGAAGTCGAAGAGTTTGTTTAGTAGGTGGGATAGAGTTGCCCACGAGTATCACAGATGCGCCGTAGTTGTGGCTCAAAAGTGCGCGACAGTCGCGCTAGGATGTTACAAATTGAACCTATGGCGACTACCTCTAGTGTACGGACGAGTTTTGTCGCGCTTACGCCGTGGATCACAGCGTAGCGGCTAATTCAAATACGCGTGAGTTAGTTGCGTGGAGCAGGCTGTTTCGTAGTTGAGAGCTTAACCCGACAGTTTTCTTTGCTTTTTTTATTTAGTCGACTCGGCATCCACAACTCCATTGTCGACGGCTGTGACCCTACGAAATTTATCGGGGTGTTGTTTCAGGACATGAGGACTGCAGAATTGAACAGAATACGCGTAGACGAATCTCTTAGCTTCCTAATATACAGGGGTGGCCAAAAAAAAAGAGACACTTAGCCCATGGCGCACATCATCGAACTTTTCGTCGCACAGGGAGCCGATGTTAATGAAAGTTTTACGGCGGAATATTCCTTAGGTGTTCCCCGTAAACAGAAGCAGGCCCTCCTTCACTGCCCCCGCCGTCTTCAGAATATGACGTCATCTGCCGTCACCGTCGAGCTCAACGAGGCTTACCGTAATCGCTCCTGAAGCTGCTACATAATTTCCTCAATGGAATTAATTGTTGAATAGCTTCCCAGAGACATTAGCTGTGAATATGCAAAACCGCTTTTGACCTGCGTTTCAGAGACGTCGTAATCGTCTATGGTATCTCAACGACCTCGTTGAGCTCGTACCGTGCACAATGCTTCCGTGGGAAAATCTTCTGATGTCGTCGGTGTAGAAGGCTGTTGTGTAGCTTGTTGATAGATTATAACGTGCTCTTCAATATTCAGTTGGGTCATTTGGTTTGGTTTCGCGACGCGTAAATAATTCCGTTTTGAATGTTGAGTGAAGTGTCTCTTTTTTTTGGCCACCCCTGTATTTTCTGGTTTTCCTGAATGCTCCACATAATGCTTTTTCCTCTTGTTAGCTTGTTTATCACATTAGTTTTCAGTCTAGGTACACGTAGCACGAGTATTTAAAGGCGAGCTGGAAACGGCACGTGGAGCAGAAAATTCCTAGAAAGTTTAAGGTTCTCCCACTGTTGTGACACTGCGACATGTGTCCGTACCGAAAAAAGGCGATTTCCAAAATTCAAATGTTCAATGCATCAGACGGCAGCGGCGTTGCTCGACCTGACGAGCTATTCGCGCGAGTGATATTTGTCATCATCGAGTTTGAACCAGGGTCAACCGTCACGTTCGAACATTTTCGGGATTTTTGCGACCCCCTAGCTCTCGAGGGGGTCCAGTTGCGACCCCCTGTTTTTGTTAATAAGAGTGCTAGACATGAATCCGTTGCGCCAGAAAGCGTCTGCGTTGCGGCGTCAGCCTTGGAGCGCGGCAGGTATCACCCGGGCGCTGGAAGAACGGGACGCGGCGAAGAAAAAATTTTAGAGGGAATAACTTTCTTGGGACGTATTTTTTGACTTGTTGAGGTAGATTTTGATTGTGCCTGAGGTGCGCTTCCAGAAAACTACAAGGATTGCCTAACTCTCCGGAAAGTACTTCTGTTAGAAGTGGAAAACCCAAAATTCTAAGAAGGCGCACCTTCAACTTTGAAGGCCCATAAAATCTTTCGTATGCGACATTTTGGAAATCTGTAAAAAGTTTCAGAAACTTCAAATATTTCTCTAACAAAACAGTATAAAAAGTTTAGTGATTGTCCCCTTTTTCAAAAAATTGTCCCGTTCGAACATTTTTCGTGCAAAAGCGAGTTTTTGGGCTTTCAGCGACCATAACTCACTTCATTTTCATTTCTGTGATGCACTTTTTTCATGGGGTGAAAGTACAGGATTTGCTCTTTCTAACAAGCCCAAACCGTTTTTCAAAGTTCATTTTTCGAGAAAATCACACGTTCGAACATTTTGGGGGGGGGGTTTTGCCGAACACTTTTTTTGAAATCGCGAGTTTTTGGGCTTTAAGCGGGCATAACTCACTTCATTTTCATTTCTGTGATGCACTTTTTTCATGGGGTGAAAGTACAGGATTTGCTCTTTCTAACAAGCACCAAACCGTTTTTCAAATTCATTTTTCGAGAAAATCACACGTTCGAACATTTTGTTCCCATAGGTTTTTGAGCAGCACATGCGAGTTTTTGAGCTTTCAGCAATAATAACTTCCTTCAAAGAACTTGTTGGGGAGGGGCGAAGACATTTTTGAAGACTACGAGATTTCTGCTTTCCTTATGTGTTTTACCGTTGTCTGGAAGAATCGTCCTCAGAAAATCAGGTCCCGAAAGAACTTTAATTTCAGCCCCGAGAAGTCAAACCTTTCATAGGGATGCATTCAACTGTTCTTTATTCCTCAAGGAAAACACCGTAATTTGCCTAAAACTGTCTCTCTGTGCATAATTAATCGAATCTAATGCGGTCTGCACAAACAATTCTTGCCCTCGGATACGCCACGCACGCGCCTGTGGCTGGCAGTCCTCGAAATTGCGACCCCCTTCCGACCAAAATGCGACCCCTTCGTTCGAACAGTTCGAACGGACGGTTGACCCTGATTCATCAGTTGAAATCCATGTGACGCTTAAAGGACGAATTCACGCTGAAAAAGGCAACCCATTTCAAATTAACTAGGATGGTGAGTGGTACACGAAAGAAGGAAAAACCATGAGAAACGGCCCAGAACCCGAGAAATGGGACCCCTTCCTTGCCCGTTGATTTGAGCATTGATGCGACTCTCATCGCTGTGCCCTCTTCAACACTACGCTCTCTCAGCTATCTAATCACTCGCCACGTATTGGACCCATGAGTGATCACTGGACTGTAAATCGTCTGTATAAGAAAATTTAATATAGCTGACTTTTGTTCAGGATCCCGTGCTATTTTCGGGCACACTTCGATTCAATTTGGATCCATTTGAAAGAAACACTGATGCTGAAATATGGAAAGCTTTAGAACTAGCTCACTTGAAGCTCTTCATTGCTAGTCTACAAGGTGGGCTTGATTACGTGATCAGCGAAGGAGGAGAAAACATCAGGTATCCTTATATGGTCTCTGTGTGTTTATGAGAATATGTTTTGGCACTGGGAAACAGGCAGTCCACTCAAACATTCTTAGCCTTCAATAGATTATTCTTAGTGTTGGTCAACGTCAACTGGTGTGTCTTGCACGTGCAGTGCTGCGGAACGCGCGCGTACTTGTCTTGGATGAAGCAACTGCTGCTGTCGACGTAACAACTGACTCACTGATACAGGTCTACCGAAAAACATTCTACTGACCAACTCCTATAAGCAAGTACTCCTTGAACAAATACATTGCTTCTAGATAACCATTCGTCAGCAGTTCAAGCACAGTACTGTATTCACGATAGCGCATCGCTTGAATACCATCATGGAATATGACAGGTTGGGACTAAAAATTCGCATATTGATACCATGTTACCAACCCAGGGATTAGAAATTTTTAGTTGTTCTGTAGGGTTTTATCTGCAAAAATGTTGCCGTTAACTTTCGCAAGAGGAAGAAAGGCTCAGACTTCTTTTAACACGTTGACGACATTGTGCAGCGCATGCGCATCACACCTTGAGCACCGTGTGGGACCGTGTGCAGCGCATGCGCTGCACACACAAATATTAATTTTTTCGCGCATGCGCTACTTCTTTTCTAATTTTTTGCATCTATTCTATAGATCACATCACAACGCGACCGTAAACGTCGTGGGTTCCCAAATGGTTGAATATTGTTAAATTTATCGAAGGTTTTCCAAACACTGCAGATCCTTCGGTTCGGTTCATTCCTCGTTTTCTTTAGATTTTCTTGAACATGAATATAAGAAACAGTATTCGAACTTAGTACAGACCTCTATGTATAAGTTCTTTTCAGTAGAACCACCTTTCAAAAATAGTTTTGGGATCCATTACAGGAAGAGCAACTAAAATTTGCCTTTTCATTGCTATGACACGTCATTTCCATGGAACATTTACAATTGTACTTCTAATAAGTTTATCACATCAAATATCATTGGAAACTTTTTGCCGTATCCAAGTTTGGCGTTTATTGAAGCTCAAAATCTGCGCGATTTGGTGTGGCGCCTTTAAAATCGCTCTGCCCAAAAAAGCCCAAACGTGCGATGTCGTCAACGTGTTAAAATTGTCAATTGTGACCGTGTGTTCTAGTTCCTCGTTTTCGGTTTGAAAAACTTGTTCGAATTGTGTATTACTTTACGACGACATCGAAGGAGCTCGTGAGAAATATTGTAAGACCGACGCTGTTGCTGAGAATACCTCAAACCATGGATAGGGAGACCATTTCAATCAAAAAGATTGATGCATTCATTAAGCGTTTCTGGTTGGAGAAACATTAGCTTAAACAAGATGTCGGAAACCAGTAGACAATTCAAGGAGGTGAAGGAGCTGAGAAGGAAGAAGAGCAAGATAAAAAATCGAAAGCGGGCGGAGAGATTTGTGGGATGCTAAAAGTAAACCTTGGAAATGAAGCCGTAATGAAGAGCACACAGCCAATGTAGGAAGCAAGAGTGGGGAAGTTCTATGACAAGTGAACCTTCAAGTAATGTTAGCATACAAATTTACGGCATGGAAACATCGTACATATGAACAAGTACATAGCGTTTTCCTACAATTGTCCAAAAGTATACGGTTCACGTTCTTTTTCTCGATACTGGAGCAATATCAATCTCTCCAAATTTTTACAAGCAATAGCTTAGTAAAGTTGTGTCGAATAGTATGAATTTGAAAAGAGAAGCAGACACAGATTTTTCAATTTCTTTTGCGAAAAAAATGGTATCCCAAAAGTATTGGTTCACTTCTCTGCCCGGACGTTCTCTACGGCATGCTCAGAACTTACGGCAACGCAAACAAATGCACCTCGCAGTGGTTGCCGCCTACTCAAGTTCGGCGATTTTTGAAGCCCTCAAAATCTGCGGATTTGTGTGACGCCTTAAATCGTTCTGGCCCGCGACCACGCGTCAAAGAAAGCCCAAAACGTGGCGTATGTCGTCAACGTGCTCTTGAGAATTGCTCAATGGGGTGTGACCTCATCAGCGTTCTAGCTTCCTCGTTGTGTCGGTTTTTGAAGAACTTTGTTCGAATTGTCGTATTACTGTACGAGATGGACAGTAGAATATGGAGCTCGTGGAGACTACTTTAAGCGACAGCCTGCCGACTAGCCGAGAGCACAAACCATCTAAGAGTGACCACTTATTAATCAAAAGGATGCTGCTTTCTTAAGGCGTTTTTCGATTGTGAGGAAAAATGAGCTGGGTTGAACGAAGATGTCGGAAACCAGTAGGACGCAGTTCGAGCGAGTGAGGAGCTGAGAAGAAGAAGGTGCCAACGGGTAAAAATCAATAGCGGCGCGGACTGATATTTGGGTGAGATGATAAAAGTAAACCATGATTGAAGCGAAGATGAAGCCAGCCAAAGCACACACGGTCCAAATGTAGGGAAAAGAGAGTGAGGAGTCTAGTGAAAAAAAATGAACGCTTTTAAGTTATGGACTAGTCATTACAATTTACCATAGAGAAACTCCGTACGGGATGTTGGTAGCGACTTGCAGACGCGCTAAAGCTGTAATCAGTTTGGCGACCGGCGGCGCCTCAAAATAGCTCTTACTACAGTGTGTCCCAAAAGTATACGTTCACTTCATTTTTTATCGATATCTGGAGCAAATCAATGGCTCTTCTCCAAATTTTCACAAGCAATAGCTTAGTAAAGTTGTGTCGAATAGTATGAATTTGAAAAGAGAAGCAGACACAGATTTTTCAATTTCTTTTGCGAAAAAAATGGTATCCCAAAAGTATTGGTTCACTTCTGTGCCCGACTTTCTCTACGGCATGCTTAACAGAACTTACGACAACGCAAACAAATGCAACCTTGCAACATTTCCTCACCTTTTGGTGGTTTCAAGTGTCCGCTTTGACGCGCTCAAGATAAGTTGGGAGATTGTTTGGAGTGGTGCCAGCTCTCAATCTCTTGGACGGAATTTTTGATTGTTCCACTCTTTCGAACTGTCCATAGTTGGTTAAAAGGCAGGGACGAGAATGTCTCAGAGGATCTTTATTTCGAGTTCAATCAGATGAGAAGGCTAAATTTTTTCTCTTCAAACGGCGCCATCGTTGAGGCACTTGCATGAAAGGTAGCGTTATTTTTGTTGAAGATAACGAGTGAGGATTGCTTGCTTATGGCACTAGTTTGAGTCGAGGAACGTCTTTGTAAGCAGTGGTGCTGATGAGATTGCGGTGGTCACGATTCGAGCCCTAAAAGCCAGAGGAGGCGACTAAAACCATAACACTACCTTCAGCAAATTCGCTCAGTGGGAAGAAGAGTGGCTTCTTCCTCAAACGTGCTTAGTTTTTCTTTTTCGCCTGAGAAGTACCTACACCTCCTCAGATTTTGTATAAGGTGAAGAGATGATCACTATAAAGCACTTCAACCCGAGGTGCGCCCATGCAATCAACTCTCCACCAAAACGGATGTCATGGCTCCTCGTACGTGTATGGAAACATGAAATAGGTTCACAAGTTTATGATTGCTACTAATATGTAGGTATACCTGAAAACGGAATCGTGAAAGAGCACTTGTACCATAATAAGAGGAAAATAGCAATAAGTAACAACAAACACATTATATTAGGTTTGTCTCATAAATAGTGTCGCTTTTTTTCAACCCAAA
>MU870403.1:12786-31250 GCA_036418205.1 Ostertagia ostertagi | reverse complement strand
GCGATCGGATAGCGCGGTGGATTATGCCTAAACTTCTAAATGTCCCAGACATTAGCTAATTAGCTGAGCGGCGTTCTTTTCTGGGATGGAAAGTTGCCCTTTTAAGGCGATCTGAATTATCCTCCCTAAGCTGTTATTTTGTTGGCCGTGCAGCGAACTGAACAGAAAGTGAGTGACAACACTCAACGAATCTGCAAGCCATAGCAATTGTGAATGGAAGTCGAATCGGTGGCGCGATCCCAAAGTTGTATAAATCATTTGATGAATGCAAACAAAATAGGAAATAGTTTTCTGCAGGGTGCTGATCCGGATCTGCTCAAAGTACCTAACCTCCAGGGACGGTAGTAAAGTCCCCTAAATAGCCAGTCTATAGCTGGCCAATAGGTCACGTTGATCTCGCCTTCGTCGGCACTCAAAAAGCATGGGGAAAGGGCGGAAATTCACGCTGACCTCCCGCAGAGGGCGAGGTCTATACCACATGTTAAGTGGCGAACGTATTAGGTGGCACCTAGCCTAGGCGGCGAACCCGGCAGAGAAAGGGGAAAGTGCGTGGAGATTGCAGAGACGCAGAGGGTCATGTAGAGGGCGACTAAAATGTACCCCTGAGTACATTTTAGTCGCCGTCTATCTGCGTCTCTTCAATCCCCATGCACTTCCCCCTTTCTCTGCACGTCATGCATTGGTCGCATTGAGCGTCTCTCCGTCCCTGCCATGCGCAGAGCGCAGGGAAGAAAGGGGTTACGTGGAAGGTGTTGAGTGGGGCAGCAAGAAAGCCACTGGAGCTATCGATAATATTGATAACTTTCTGCCAATAAGGTGATCAGCTGTCCCCCGCAGTGTTCCACTTATTGATCGTGTTATAGCTCCTTCCTTGGTCCCGGGAGCATTTCACTACTGTACAATCATCTAGGCCATGATCCAGGTTCAAACACGTCGATTGGCGCAGTGGGTTCGTTCCTTGTTGACATTGGATCGCTCGCGGGATCAGTTCTCCATGATACTGGATGTTTTGCAACCCTCATAGGATCCTACCTTGCTTTCTACAATTCTTTCAAAGTAACACAGCAATGCTTTGTGGTGCAGTGGCAAACGTCGCGCTCATGGGCGCTGCATTACATGGTTCAAGTCCATGGCGACGCGACTTTTGCTAGGAATGTAGTGAAGTTCGCCATTCAGAGCGGGGTCATCTGGCTGTCTCGCCTTTCATTATTCACCGTTTACGGCCGTAGTTCACCACCTTTAACTCCCAGTCTATGGCACTTTACTACCGTCCCAGTGCTCTTGGTATTACTAGAGTCAGACGTACGCCAAGGAATTCTCGATGGATGTTCGACATGGTGGAGGGGGGGGGTATATTTGATCCTCGTGTGAATGGGGTCAGTATAGGGTGAGCGCCAGCTATTTCAAAAAAGTACGAAAACTCCGATGTCGCTGGATTTCAATATCTGCCACGTTTTCGAACGTGTTCGAAGTACATCCGTCGTGCGCTTCAATTCCTCCACTGTATGGGTTACTGACTTTGAGGAAAGTCAAAAAGTTTCCCGAAGAGGCTATATAATATTATAATTTCATGAATGCGCGAAGCTGCAATATCTTATGAAAACACGGAGCGAATAAAAATATATGTGACCTTAGCTTCCCGACTATAAGTACATTTTGCTGTCCCTTATTGATCATGCTCAAATGCGAAATAAGTTGCACGTTGTGTGCTCTCCATTCAGATAGCATGTTTGCGTCGATTTCCAATGAAATTTCACAACAACGGCTCAAATTTTCTTATGTTTCGAAAAATTCTGTTACGCCTCTATTATAATTTAACAGAGTTACCATCCTGCCATCAATACAATAAAACAGTCGTTAAAGGGTACACTATATGCCAGGGTGAATATCGGTCGAGGAAATCCTCGACACGGGGTCGTACTTGTCAGGCTGGGTCATGGGGGGGGTACTCGTGGGGGTCAGTAACATCAGTGGCATCGTGGTGCAGATAGGAGTAAGAGGGTGTAGCGCAGCAGAAAACGAAGATATGTGAAAAACATGATATAAAATATTCTTTGCAGGTTCAGTCGCTCCATTCCTCTACCTTTAGAAGGACGTATTTGAAAGCAGTACAAAGAATGAAAGTTCCGCAAGGAACGGGGTCACATGTGCACACGCGCTGCAAAGGCACCTCCTCCATCTACCGCCGCTCCCTCTCCCTAATACCTCGTTGAGAATGGCACTGTTGTTAACCCTTTGACGACAATGGCACCCACCGGTGGGTGCCACTATGTTCGCCGCGTGGGACAATGGCACCCAATGGTGGGTGCCACCTTAAAATTTCCTTCTTTGTGCATTTAAAACATTTGTAACACCCCAATAATTATAAGCAAGTTCCATAATATCTATGACTAGCACGACTTACAGAAATGTTTAAGAGCTAATTTATATAGAATTTTAGAATGTGCCATTTAGCTCGCCAGCATATTAGGGGAAGTGCATGGGGATTGAAGAGACGCAGATAGACGGCGACTAAAATGTACTCAGGGGTACATTTTAGTCGCCCTCTACATGACCCTCTGCGTCTCTGCAATCTCCACGCACTTTCCCCTTTCTCTGCCGGGTTCGCCGCCTAGGCTAGGTGCCACCTAATACGTTCGCCACTTAACATGTGGTATAGACCTCGCCCTCTGCGGGAGGTCAGCGTGAATTTCCGCCCTTTCCCCATGCTTTTTGAGTGCCGACGAAGGCGAGATCAACGTGACCTATTGGCCAGCTATAGACTGGCTATTTAGGGGACTTTACTACCGTCCCTGGAGGTTAGGTACTTTGAGCAGATCCGGATCAGCACCCTGCAGAAAACTATTTCCTATTTTGTTTGCATTCATCAAATGATTTATACAACTTTGGGATCGCGCCACCGATTCGACTTCCATTCACAATTGCTATGGTCTTGCAGATTCTTGAATGTTGTCAGTCATTTTCTGTTCAATTCGCTGCACGGCCAGCAAAATAACAGCTCAGGAAGGATAATTCAGATCGCCTTAAAAGGGCAACTCTTCCATCCCAGAAAAGGAACGCCGCTCAGCTAATTAGCTAATGTCTGGGACATTTAGAAGTTTAGGCATAATCCACCGCCATATCCGATCGCACTACGTAGGTGTGCGCAAAACAGTACATGAGCCGTAAACTCGTTAGGGTGAAAGCTCTAACTCTTCTGCCCTTGCTGCCATTTCGACACTACAATCCCTTCCTGGTTTACAGTGCGAGATGTTGGCTGGATAAGATTAGCGAACGTTGTACAACGTTGCCATGGTAGAAATGCGCATATCACGAGAACGAGCAATTCTTCACGGCATTCTTCATCTTTTCACGAAGTTGCTTGAAGTGAAATGAGCTGCGCAAGTTAGCTCTCTGTTGGAAAGTAGGATTTTGTAAAAAGACCTAGGCAATATGGAACAATAGCCGTAAAGGCACTTAAGCTTGCATCATAGCGACAAACACGTCTGCCTTCCCGGCTAAACCGCCTTGCAGTAATAAAAATTCAACTAAATAAGGAAACGAAATAAAAATCAACTCTAACGAAGAAAAGAGAAGATGAATACCCTTTGATAACCACCGCCCACCATTGAAAATGATTTCCTTTTTTTCCAATTCTTACTCTCAGCTTGGGTTCTGAGCCCTAAGCCGATCATATTGTGTCCAAGGAAGGGGAAGGATGGGGAGTGGTTTCGTAAGCGAAGGGAAGCGCTAACTGTAAGTTTTCACGATTTCCCACAAATTTTGCTATTTCACGATTGTTTTTCGGAGAACACTCCGAGTAACTTCCGAATCCTCTTTCAGGCTTAAATTACGTTTTTGAAAAAGAAATTTTTTTGTACGTGCTCGATTTTCAACATGTTCTGGCTCGAACGTTAGCACAGGCGTTGTAAGCAAAAATGAGTTGTTACGGAGGAGAGGGGGGGTCGTATTTCTGAGGTTATGATGGTTGATGGTTGGTTGTGGAGCAAGTTGGGCAAGTCGTCCGCAAGGAGAATGGAGCCATGAGTAAATAAAGTTCAGTGTAACTATATCAGAATCTGAGGTCTATAGGGTTGCTAGGGTTAGACTGGTTGATTTTACAAGCTACTGTAGAGAACAAATGATGGATTTTCAAAGGCCCCGTGCCATTCTTGAAGAAGTGGGCTCCGTGCACTCCCGTCAGGGGATTTTGGGGGCAAACGATTGAATTCCAATTTACTGTGAAAATAAGTCTTTCGGAGATGTCCTGATGCTCTGGAAGATTCACTGGGAGCCCTTTTTAAAAAAAGTTGTACTATACAAAATTCAAAAACTCGCGTGCTCAAAAGAAGGTCCACAACCATTGATAGACCTTTGAAAGTAGCGCTTTATCAATGCCGACATTAGACGAGATAAAATAGTTATTCGGATGCTCTAATCTCGTAGTTTTCAGCCGCGGTTTCCCATCCATCTGCGCAATTTTTCGAAAAAATTACTTTTCAAGAAAGTTTGTGAATTCAAATGTCCACTGGATAATTCGATCCACATGGTATTTTTCAAGCGTCGCACTCATTGCAAGAACAGTTATGTTGCGAAATTTACCCATTTCAAAAGAAGTGTTAAGAAAAGTGTGAATCCTTGTTTGAAACTTATTTCGCTCTCATCGACTCAAAAAGTCGTGTGGTTGTGGAAGCACCTTAAGAACATATCATAATCAGAGCAAGATGGATGAAATATTGCTGAATTTTGGCCGAAAAATCAAGGTCGCACAAATTTTCGCGCGTTATTGTGCATAGGGTGGGCACAAATTACGGTATGCGCGAAGCGGGCGGTCTAATGTAATATGTCTCTTTGCAATATCTGTCCATGTTCATCGCCTGTTCTGTTCACGATATGGTAGGGCAGAGTGAAAGGTGGGAAAACAGTGAGTTTTCAAAAATAGTGAAACAACCACATCACGGTAGGCCAATCATTGAACTCGGGAACAACCTAACGGCGAGGGGTTTAGCATGCCGCATTATACAACTATTCACCTTAGGTAAGAAAGCTCGTATTGGCAATGACAGAATCCTGCAATAAGTCTGAATTCATCTCACAAGGAAAGGATGATGGGTCGAAGTGGCCATATGCCTACACTACTGGATGTGTATTTGGACGCTAATCTCGAATCTGCCTTCCAAATCTGCTAATGGGTTCTCTGAACAGAGTTATGAAGCAAAATAGTGCAGCGGTAGTGGTCCTGGCTCACGAGCGAAAGGCTTTAGGATCGATTTCCTGACGGATGATTTGGTTACAAATTCGCCTCCAGAGGTATTTTCGTCTCCGAAACACGCATATCATACCTGTCTGCTGCAAAAACTTCTATCAAGAGTTCCACGCTAACGACTGCACATGAGGTTCGCTAGCTCGAACTTATTGGGAATTCCTTGCAAACTTCTTGTACGGGTAAGAAGGCAAGCAGTCATCGTACTCGGGTAGCCTTTTTCAACCACATTGCCTGACGGCAAAAGGGAGAACCCGTTGCGGAATTGATCCTACCACTCGCCCGTGAGCCCGGACACTACTACCTCTGCTCTATTTTTATTCATAACTCCGTTAAGAAAATCTTTTGGCAGATTTGGAAAGCAAATTTGAGATCAGCGTCTAAAAAAACGTCCACCTGTGCAGGTCCCATTTCGTTAAGCCACTTCGACCCATTGCCCCTTCCTGGTCGGGTGGGAAAGGCAGATACTCGAGGGTAGTAGCTGTCAGCAGGGCAAATATCAAATGCAGGAACTCATTCTACTGTTTGGAATTCTCTAACCACGAGATGAACGCCACTTGAGTACTCTACTTTGGACATTTCAGGAGCACACAGCTTCGTTATTCGTTCGTTCGTTATTCGTGGAGGAAATTCTGCAAAAAGGGATTTCTCGAAGTTGTGGCTTTCGAGGGACTATTACTTGGGGCTCCCGTACCTTATTCGCCTGGATTCGCTGTGAAGAAAATCTTATCCGCAATCGCGTTCAAAAAACAACAAATAACTTTGGATCCCTGAAGAAGGCGCAGCAGAAACTAGGAACCATTTTGACTCTCCTCATAGTTTCGTGCCACCGAACACGCTTTTCAACCTTGTCTCGAGGCCCAGACTGTAGACGCAGTAGACGCAGTAGGCTCCCATTCTGAACGATATGAGTAACAAGTACTTTTATTTTGGTTGTTGGTTAATTATGCTGATTATGTTTAATCTCCAACACATACATAATTTTGGCTGCCTGGTACTATTGGCTTTGAAGAGTTTAGTTTTTTGTTGTCCTACCCTTTACGGATAAAATCGCATAACCATTTGAGTGCTCTAGACCTCACGATACGCTGACGGAAGTCGCCTCATTTCCTGATTGTTTTCTCTATTTCTGAACTTTCTTTGGTACATAGAGCCACCTTGTAATACGTAATTGTGCTAAGAAATTTAGGCAGAAGAAACCTTTTTAGGAAAATTCCGAACACGTTGTATAGCACTCTTCATGTAGAACTCAATCCTTTTACCGTTTTTCATTATATAAAGATCGGAGGAAATCATGGACGTATATTGCTCTTCAGCAGATAATATGTGGATACCGTACGCTTAGAACTACCGATCTTCCAATACGAAAAACTCCGAAAAATTTTTTGAATGGTCTGAATTACCAAGTCAACCCTCTCTTACTGGATACGGTCAATCGCACTCGACCTGAGCGGCGACTCTGTACGCTCCTCCTGACTGTATTTTCTTGGTTCTCCGCAGTCCGTCAGTGGTATTCATTGTTTGCGGTGCTCGGAGTGGCAGCTGAGTAGAAAATCTTTGGAAGTAGTCTGCCGCCAGTAAAGGTAACCCAGTTTTATCTGGTCTCAAGTTCGTTCACAGTGGCAATTGATCGGTCTTTCTACTTTCATCGATTGGGTGGTGGTGGGTGGTCAAATGCAATTTCTCCCTGGATCTATTATAGCGTATCCACTTTGCTCTGCTCAGAGTGGTAACTGAGTACAAGTCTGAAGAAACATTTGCCACTGCGTCAGGTACACCGCTTTCTACTATTGTAGCTGTGCAGCTCTGTGATTAATCTTTTGGTCTTCCCTGCAACTTCATCGATTGCGTTTTTCATGGATGCTGGGATGGCTTCCCCCGTATTTTTATTAGCAGTGGCTTCGAGGGGGATGAAGCGTCATGTTGGAGTGATCTACAGAGCAAAGTTGAGGAGAAAGCTAATTCACTGCGCGTCAAAGATTCTGTTAACCCTTTCGGACCTGAATTTTTCCCCGTGGAGAAATTTTTCTTCTAGCTATTGTTTATTACTTGTGAGCATATAGGTATCATTATGGCGAAATTTGGAAGCTATTCGATCACAAACAAAGAAACTAAGAAGCTTTGAAAATTGGCTTCTTAGTTTTTAAGCTTATGTCGAAACAATTCGAATTCATATTACGAAGGAAAAGGGGAAGGTTGACTGAAGCAAACTCTAGCAGGATTAGAAAAACCATGCTGTTTCAGCGGAAATGCAAGCGTTTGAATTTGGTGGTGGCAATTGCCACCGCCAGGGCCGAAAGGGTTAAAAAGGGTACGTGTGCGATGATGTCAGAATTGAGTTATCTGCGTTCTGAAAATGTTAAGCTGAAAAGTGAGAATAAGGAATTAAGTGAAAAGAAATCTGAGATTAATGGAAACAAATTGACGATTGGTCTCTTCACCAGCCAATAAAAAACGATATTTTGTTTCACCATTTGAATTTTTAACCACATTTTGCTGAGTCTGACCGAATGCTCATAACTTAAGATTGAAGTGCACTTCTATTTCACAAAATAAGCTTCGTAATCGTAATGGACGGCTCAATAGCAATATGTATACTGTGGAAACATGGTGCACTGGACGAGCTCGGCATGGTCCTCCACTGGTCGCGCACCATTTCCATTTTTACAACGCTGGTGAAGAGAGAGTATTCATAGCCAGAAGTGACTCTAGGAAATTATAAACAAGTGATGAGCAGTGAACGAGGGTTTGCGTCTAATAATAGGGAATTTTATTAGGAATATTTGCAGAGAAATTTCGAGCGAAAATCGCATAAAAATGCCATTCTTTTGCTCCATTTCCTCATTTACATGTGTATATAGCAGGGTGAAAATCGTCGTGGACGTCGTCGACAGAAGTACGACCCCACCGAATCGAGATCTTGGAACGACCCCCCCCCCCCTAAAACAGAACATACGCAAGATCACAGCAGCCGTGTATCGATCAATACGATTTAACTGCAGCTGCGGCGTGATTTTCCCTGGGTCAGATCTGCAGAAATCCCGAAAAACCATCCGTGATATAGTCTCTCAAAATCCGACGAGGTAGCGTCGAGGATGCTGAAATTCCAATGCCAGATTTTTGCCACTTAACCCACTCGCGACCGGGCGGGATTTTCGAAGACTGCCCGTTCGGACCAGCGCCGGCAGAGACGATTGCGCAATGTCAGCCACCGGTGGCTGACATTGTCCCAGGGGAAATCCATCTTGTATTTTTTTAGTTTTTTCTATATGTCATCCGTAGTTCACGCTGAAACTTCTCCCTATAGAGGTTATCAAGGGTCCTGATCACGATTATGGGATTCATTTTTGGCGCTGGCGCCAAATTGGCGCCCTTTGGCGCCAGATGGCGCCCTGATGTAAACTTGTACATAGGGGTTATTTGAGACCCTGATTCACGAATATGAGATTCGTTTTTGGCGCTGGCGCCAAATTGGCGCCATTTGGCGCCAGATGGCGCCCTGACTGAATTTCGTCAAATTCGATGTAAACTTGTATATAGGGGTTATTTGAGACCCTGATTACGAATATGAGATTCGTTTTTGGCGCTGGCGCCAAATTGGCGCCATTTGGCGCCAGATGGCGCCCTGACTGAATTTCGTCAAATTCGATGTAAACTTGTATATAGGGGTTATTTGAGACCCTGATTACGAATATGAGATTCGTTTTTGGCGCTGGCGCCAAATTGGCGCCATTTGGCGCCAGATGGCGCCATGACTGAGTTTCGTCAAATTCGATGTAAACTTGTATATAGGGGTTATTTGAGACCCTGATTACGAATATGAGATTTATTTTTGGCGCTGGCGCCAAATTGGCGCCATTTGGCGCCAGATGGCGCCCTGACTGAATTTCGTCAAATTCGATGTAAACTTGTATATAGGGGTTATTTGAGACCCTGATTACGAATATGACATTCATTTTTTTTTTGATTGCCGAAATTTACGCCACTTGCTACGCCAATTTGCGCTACGGCGCCATTTGGCGCCCCTCTGGCGTAACAACTTTTTTTCCGCCACATTATGGTGAAAATCTGAAAGCATTAGTTACTGATGGTCTTTATAATGAACATTATATCTATTCCTGGTGTTTTTAGAGCAAATTGGGAAGCTCCAACCTAAATGCAAAAATTTTGTCATTATGAGGGATTGAACCTTGGACCATTTCCTCACCTTTTTTGGCCTTCGCGGGGCGCTCAGCGAAAATAGACCTCGGTTTCGTAGTATACGCATGAGCTCCCATAACATACAGAAAACCGTTTCGAAAAAGCTTTCAACATCCTGAACGACCCCCCTTGTTAGTCCTGATTGGATCCAATAGTGAGAAGGTGCAGGCGAGGTGTTAAATAGCGCTAACGATTAAAACGAATGTCATATTCGTAATCAGGGCCTCAAATAACCCCCATACGCAAGTTTACAGCGAATTTGGTGAATACACCCTTGGCGCCAACTGGCGCCAAATGGCGCCAATTTGGCGCCAGCGCTAAAAACGAATGTCATATTCGTAAAACGAATGTCATATTCGTAATCAGGGCCTCAAATAACCCCCATACGCAAGTTTACAGCGAATTTGGTGAATACACCCTTGGCGCCAACTGGCGCCAAATGGCGCCAATTTGGCGCCAGCGCCAAAAACGAATGTCATATTCGTAATCAGGGCCTCAAATAACCCCTATATACAAGTTTACATCGAATTTGACGAAATTCAGTCAGGGCGCCATCTGGCGCCAAATGGCGCCAATTTGGCGCCAGCGCCAAAAATGAATCTCATATTCGTAATCAGGGTCTCAAATAACCCCTATATACAAGTTTACATCGAATTTGACGAAATTCAGTCAGGGCGCCATCTGGCGCCAAATGGCGCCAATTTGGCGCCAGCGCCAAAAACGAATCTCATATTCGTAATCAGGGCCTCAAATAACCCCTATATACAAGTTTACATCGAATTTGACGAAATTCAGTCAGGGCGCCATCTGGCGCCAAAAGGCGCCAATTTGGCGCCAGCGCCAAAAACGAATCTCATATTCGTAATCAGGGTCTCAAATAACCCCTATATACAAGTTTACATCGAATTTGACGAAACTCAGTCATGGCGCCATCTGGCGCCAAAAGGCGCCAATTTGGCGCCAGCGCCAAAAACGAATCTCATATTCGTAATCAGGGCCTCAAATAACCCCTATATACAAGTTTACATCGAATTTGACGAAATTCAGTCAGGGCGCCATCTGGCGCCAAATGGCGCCAATTTGGCGCCAGCGCCAAAAATGAATCTCATATTCGTAATCAGGGTCTCAAATAACCCCTATATACAAGTTTACATCGAATTTGACGAAATTCAGTCAGGGCGCCATCTGGCGCCAAATGGCGCCAATTTGGCGCCAGCGCCAAAAATAAATCTCATATTCGTGATCAGGGTCTCAAATAACCCCTATGTACAAGTTTACATCAGGGCGCCATCTGGCGCCAAATGGCGCCAATTTGGCGCCAGCGCCAAAAATGAATCCCATAATCGTGATCAGGACCCTTGATAACCTCTATGGGAGAAGTTTCAGCGTGAACTACGGATGATATATAGAAAAAACTAAAAAAATACAAGATGGATTTCCCCTGGGACAATGTCAGCCACCGGTGGCTGACATTGCGCAATCGTCTCTGACGGCGCTGGTCCGAACGGGCAGTCTTCGAAAATCCCGCCCGGTCGCGAGTGGGTTAAGTGGCAAAAATCTGGCATTGGAATTTCAGCATCCTCGACGCTACCTCGTCGGATTTTGAGAGACTATATCACGGATGGTTTTTCGGGATTTCTGCAGATCTGACCCAGGGAAAATCACGCCGCAGCTGCAGTTAAATCGTATTGATCGATACACGGCTGCTGTGATCTTGCGTATGTTCTGTTTTAGGGGGGGGGGGTCGTTCCAAGAATCTCGAATTCGGTGTGTCCGACTTCCTGGCCGACGAGATTTTCACCCTGCTATATATACACACGTAAATGAGGAATGGAGCAAAAGAATGGCATTTTATGCGATTTTCGCTCGAAATTTCTCTGCAAATATTCCTAAAAAATTCCCTATTATTAGACGCAAACCCTCGTTCACTGCCTCACCACTGTTTATAATTTCCTAGAGTCACTTCTGGCTATGAATACTCTCTCTTCACCAGCGTTGTAAAAATGGAAATGGTGCGCGACCAGTGGAGGACCATGCCGAGCTCGTCCAGTGCACCATGTTTCCACAGTATACATATTGCTATTGAGCCGTCCATTACGACTACGAAGCTTATTTTGTGAAATAGAAGTGCACTTCAATCTTAAGTTATGAGCATGGATGAAAGTAGAAAGACCGATCAATGCACTGTTGAACGAACTGAAGACAGATAAAACTGGGTTACCTTTACTGGCGGCAGACTACTTCCAAAGATTTTCTACTCAGCTGCCACCCCGAGCACCGCAAACAATGAATACCACTGACGGACTGCGGAGAACCAAGAAAATACAGTCAGGAGGAGCGTACAGAGTCGCCGCTCAGGTCGAGTGCGATTGACCGTATCCAGTAAAGAGAGGGTTGACTTGGTAATTCAGACCATTCAAAAAAATTTTCGGAGTTTTTCGTATTGGAAGATCGGTAGTTCTGAGCATACGGTATCCACATATTATCTGCTGGAGAGCAATATACGTCCATGATTTCCTCCGATCTTTATATAATGAAAAACGGTAAAAGTATTGAGTTCTACATGAAGAGTGCTATACAACGTGTTCGGAATTTTCCTAAAAAGACTTCTTCTGCCTAAATTTCTTTGTCTAAATTTCTGAGGAGGCTCCTAGAAGTCAATTCAGCAAGTTCTAAACTTCTTCCACTTGGATTTGTTTTGAAAGCACCAAGATTCTTTTGAAAAAGTTTGCCTGCTCACAGCAGCTAACAGATGAAGCGTTTTTGAGTGAAATCTCCTGCTCGGGGTGCGTCGAACAACTACTTGTGTTTTCGGTCGCACTAGCATTCGAAAGTCCTCTAGTCCCTGGAGACGGTGATAGCGCGATTGTATTTGGTACTGTTCCATGAAATCTTATTTTCTCAATGCATTTCACCGCATCGCTGTATATACGACCCCTCTCCTTTCGCTCGGCCAAAAACGACCCCCTCGTTGTTCTTTGCGCAACGGGCTGCTGTCCCTGCTGGCAGGTCCCAGAAGTATCGAAGGTCAACTTGTTTTCGATATCCATCTTTAGTGAATAAAAACGTGCACAGTGAATCCAGCTTTCTGTAGAAGAAATAAGTGCTTGACTGGGTTGAGGATTGCCGGCGTTTATCACACGAGTCCCTCAACATTCACCTAACCGATTTTTCGAAGACTTCCGTTCACAATAGCTCATGCTTGCGCTTTGATCGCTGAAAACAATAGGCGTTGTTCCAAGGTCCGCCCCCACGCGGGAATATCATGAGCTGGACTCGTCCCGGGGCCACACGAAGGTGTTGGTAAGCTGCCATCTTACTGTGTGTGATATGTTTATTTGTCTTTGTTCTATGCGTTCCAGCTTAGTCGCCGCTTAGCCACATCACCGCCACGTATAAAAGCACCAGATTGCGTCGGATACCGGTTACTTCCTCGTTCTCGCTAAATGCGTCCGTTGCTGAACTTGCTATTCGTCTTGCCAAGTGTCAGGCTACTCGAAAACTCACGAGTCAAACGTTTGAGTGCGTACGACCCGGCTAATTTACTCCTTCCTTACAAAGACGATATCGCCCCGAAACAAAGCGTAAGAGTGTATCGGCCGATGCTGAACGTTGTACTGGCCAAGGAAGCTCGCACCACAAATGTCAATGGCAAGGAAATGTGGGTCATTACGTTACATTCTGTTGCCACATTACAATTTGTATTATTATTACATTATATTGTTATATTATAATACGGCACAAACTTCTGTTATCATTACTTATATTGCTGGAATAGGTTAGCACGTAATATTTAATGCAACATTTGTGTTATGGCTGGTCAGTAACAACCTTCTTGTAACTCAGTAGTTTCGTAGCGTCTCGTGAGATACCTCTTTATCCTTGTGGGAGAAGGTTATGAAACTATGCAGAAATTACATAATATGACATTGCTAGGCGTCTAATGGGACAGATCGAGCGTTCCTGGATTGTATTTACAGTGGCTGTCTTGAGATAGGGCGGAAGTGTAGTGACAAGTGGCGCGCTCACCACGCGAGCGGTCCGGGATCAAATCCTGGGTCGTGAGTCGCCCGGGCCAACCAAGCCTTCCATCCCTCCGGGGTCGGTTAATTGGTACCAGACTTGTCTGGGAGGATAAAAACACTGACTTGAACATCGGCTGGCCCCCGCAAGTCATTGTATAGGCCACATCGCATTCAAACGCCACTACGAATGTACAAATGGAAGTAGAATGCGTGCCGCATCCCAAAGGGATTGATCAACGGCAAATGCTTTATCCTTTATCCTTTATTCTTTGAGATGGAGCTAAATTTTTTGAGGCCACATTCCTCAGTAAGTCATAAAGGGATATTAAAAGGATTCCAGTTGTGCATTCGGTGGCGTTTGAATGCGATGTGGCCAATACAATGACTTGCGGGGGCCAGCCGTGGACAAGTCAGTGTTTTTGTCCTCCCAGACAAGTCTGGTACCAAATTAAACCCACCGCGGATGTGGCAAGTCTGTGCTCGAAGGAGCGTGAATCCGATTTCAAATTCAACCCAGGACGTGCGTGGTAAGCGTGCCATTAGTCATCATAGAATGTAGTTTCCTTTTCATATTAAGTAACATTAATCAGTGCGAAAATAGTAAAATCGGTACATTCCGGTAAGGGGGGAGGGCATTTTGATGTAGCGCAAAATAAAAGGTTACCATAAACTCTATACAAACATCGTTTTTCATAACAAAACTTTAGAATAATACTATACTATACGATACTCAGCTTGTTTTCAAACGAATATATTAGAAAACTGCTTAGGAAAATAAAAAAATGCAGATCCTATGATCCGAAACGGAAATTCAGGGGAATAATTTTCCATCATTCAATTATTCTCATTCGCAAAAAACTGGCGAATAAGAATAGTGAAAGTACACCCGCGAAAACGAGGGCGAAGCCATAACAAGAAGATGAATGCGACCTTATGAATCGTTGGAAAACCAATGATCAAAGGTATCGCCAAGAATATGTACCTGTGACCCAGAGAAATCATAGTAGACGTCTTCCGCAAGATAAAAAATGGATCGATTTGTTTTTAAGATAACACTAAATTTATTTTTTCGGACTTTGTTCTTGGACAATCTTTACTTTATTTCAAGGGCTGCCTGTTTGCTCACTTTATTTAAGGAATCTTGCGCGGAAAATTCTTGCACTCTTTCCTAACATGAATATGTCAGTTGTGATCACTGGAAATAGCACACAAAGTTTCACGCATGAAGATTCGGTTTCTGAAGAGAAACAAACGTACAAAAACTACACGTTATGGACCATCGAAGGACCAGGAGGCAGAGCCAGGCGAGGCATGGAAAGAAGACGGCGTTTGGCCGGCTACGTACCAGGCGACGCAATGAGAGAATCGGGTTAAAGCGCGCGATTTCGGAGAGTGGAGACAAATCGATCGATGGAATAGGATGGAGTAGAAGTGTAAGATGTGAATGCAACGAAGCAGAAGGCCAGAAAGAGCTTCTAGTGAATGCACTCCAAGAACCAAGTTTGAGCATCCCCGTCGCCAGCATTCGTGAAAGACGTCCGTGGGCAATTCGAACGCGTAGCAGCCTTTTCGAGTTTTCGAATTTCTAATCAAAACGAAAGCAATACTTCAGTTCTTTTCACTATTATCGTGGATAATGAGTCTCAAGCCAGTGATTTATGGCTGAAATAGAATCATGATTTTTCCGCGCAAGATTCCTTTAACCTTTCCTGTTTTCACTTATTTTAGTGATGTTCATCGCTTCACTGCAGTTAGCAGAGCGCTCCTAGGTGCGATAAATAAACAAATAAATAAACAAACAAGTAAACATTGTGACTGCAGCATTATTGATCTCAGCAGGATGAAATTTTCACATGAAATAGGAAAAAGAGGGACTCTCATGTTAGAAACCTTATAACTTTAGAAGTGCTAAAGGATAAAGGATAAAGCATTTGCCGTTGATCAATCCCTTTTTGGGATGCGGCACGCATTCTACTTCCATTTGTACATTCGCAGTGGCATTTGAATGCGATGTGGCCTATACAATGACTTGCACGTACACCAACTTCCGTTAGAATAAGTGCTGCCACAAAAAATGGGGGAGTAGAGACATTTTAGTGGAATATTTGGTGTCTACTGCATTATTTCTAATTTTTACAGTGAAAATTTCCGCAGTTCAGTAGTGAGAGAATCAATACGTTTGGGCAATTAACGGGAAGATTGTCCAAGAAGAAAGTCCGAAAAAAAAAGTTTTAGTAGGCTCCATGTCCGTCTTTCTTGAAACCTCGGCATTTTCAGATGTCTGTTATTTCTTCTGTGCCTGACAGGTTTTGTATGGTGGAAGATTTATTGCCTGACGTTTCGACGAAATCGTCGTTTTCAAAGGCCTGAAAGCGTTCCGAAACTTTTACGAACTTAACCTATCCGCTCAACACAAATATGCGCTAAGCTTACAACACTCAGACCAGCGAACCATAGTATGCTAACTCCAAGAACGGTTTCTCACCTTAATTATTAAGTTTAGTGATATCTTAAAAACAAACCGACCCTTTTTTTCATTTTGCGGAAAACGTCTCCTACTCAGGGACCAGAGGTCATATTTTTGACGGCACCTTTGATCGGTGGTTTTTCAAAGATTTCATAAGGTCGCATTCATATTCCTGTTATGACTTCGTTCTCATTTCGCGGGTGTACTTTCACTAAACTTATTCGCCAGGTTTTGTGAATAGGAAGAACTGAATAATAGAAAAATTACCCTGAGTTCGATTTGCAAAGGACCTCCTTTTTATTCTCTCAGTAATTTTCTGATAATAACTTTAAAAGCGTTAGAGTTCCGCTCTGTAAAGAACCTTACTTAGGAGAGAAAGTTGGTACAGCGTAATTCTCCAAATTATTCACTGATGATAACATATTGCTTCTCAGATAATGCTCCAGCAGAAACCACCGAGTTACGGGCCGCAGCAGTGTCGGCAGCATATGCTGCCGACACGCCCACTCGTCCGTGATTGGCTACCACCACAAAGGTTACTGCGTGCAGACACGAGCCAGCCAGTCAGAGACTAGTGGCGCGTGTCGGCAGCATATGCTGCCGACACTGCTGCGGCCCGTAACTCGGTGGTTTCTGCTGGAGCATATCTGAGTTACTTCCACACCCATTCTAATAGCGGAAGTAGTGTAGCGGCAAGTGACGGCACATACCACGCGGTCGGTCAGAGAATTTCTTCCAGAGCCCATCTCTGTTTACGTCAACCTAGCCTCCCACTCTTCAGATATATCTCCTATAGGTGCCATGCTCCTTTGGAGTGACCACTTTGAGGTGCACTAGCGGCAAGGCACTCTGTAGGCCTAGTAGCATTCGGAATGCCACTACGGCACCGAATGGTGAGAGACTTCGAATGCGCCCAAAAAGAGATTAACCAATGCCGACTCTTTCATTCCTTTATTTTCCCTTTTACATGAAAAGAAACAGCATAGGCGTGATCTTTTATGTCATCGATTAGGCGAGTGTATGGGGTAGGGTGCAAGCTGAAGCTTGTGAGACTCGTATAAAATTGCTTGGTCTACTCATCTAAAAATCCTACAGTGAAAATTAAGTATACAAAAAACACGGAATCGACATTCTATTCTAGTTCGATTATCGATTAGCAGTTTCCTCTTTTTGCAGACCGCTGTGGCTCGGCGACGGCTTCGTTCGCATTCCGAAACGTCCAGTACTCTCATCCGCGGTGGTGAGTCCTAGTTCAGCCGAGCAGAACATCGAGGTAGGATGCGCGTAACATAAATGCTCCCTTCAGAAGGCTGAATTATCTTCCAGAATACGTGATTCTTATCTGAATCTTTCTTAAACCTTTTATTCCCTACCACATGTGTTGCAATATGTTCGATGCCTCGTCCTATTTGTGTAGGCCTTTCACGGCGCTTCTTCATCCCAGAGATCCTATCTTTTATTTCCCATTTATTATGGAATCAGAAAAAGAATGTCAGAAAAGCATTCAATCATGAAAGAATTTCGAAACGGAACACCCAACCCGTTCCGAAAGACCAATTACTTGCAATTAACCAATTATTGACGAGCTGTTGAGTGAGTGGCTGCTTTGGTGGTCAACTCTACTGTCCCCTTGGTTTTGCCGGTATAGGTAGATTGTAGGAGAACTCTTGCTCTGCTTGTAGGAGAACAATGTTATTAAGGTTGGAAAGAAAGTTCTGCAACACTCTTTCTAAAATTTTCTTTTTTTTTCTGAAAAATTCATAGGTAACATTTATGACTAACAAATGGTAGAGCATTCTCGAGGCTTCAATCCACGAGGTGGATATAAGTGCTGCAGTCAGTAGTTATCCAAGAAAATTCAAAAAACCTCGACCACTAGTAAATCCGTACTCCGAGTCACTGTCTACAAAACTATGGATTCGTGTCAACGACTGACACTATCTGCAATAGCTTCAATAGGCATGCCGTTCAGCGCTACACAGTGTCGTATAACTTCGTATTCCGTTGCCCGTAATGTCGCCCGTTCCCTCTCCCCCGGTATTCCCGGTTCGTTACTTCATGAGCCGTCGCCTTCACGGCATCCCCGCGCGTCCCTCTCCCGCTATCTATTACTGGCGTTATCGGCTAGCCCCGCTCTCAATCCAACGCGGGGAGCCTAAAGCAGCGTCTATACAAGCTTCAGAGTGCCTTACGCAGGAAGGGATCTTACGGAAACTCCGTCAAAGTTTACAGATTCTTCTTTATGCGCACCATTGTGTACTAGGTAGAGGTCTAGGCTGCGGAACTTCCAGAAGCTGGCCGAGGCAGCTCGTCAGGAGCCCTCGTACCGCGACAATATTCATTTCTTTCATGACATTGCGAATCACCATGATCCGAAATGAGCCCGGTAAGAAATTCTGGAGCTGCGGCAAGATTTCTTACCTCTCTGAGCGTATTCCCCTGGTCGAGCTATAAATGACTGCCTACCTATCCTGGACCTTAAATCATCATCTTGATGACGAAATAATTAGGGACGACCTCAACTCCACTC
>MU870403.1:0-10122 GCA_036418205.1 Ostertagia ostertagi | reverse complement strand
TAAAACGACCTTCGCCGAGTTCTTAGCTCACAGAACTCCAGCACTTCCAACATCCGGATCAGTTAAACTCATTTCTTGTAGGCAAAGGTATGGGGATTGTAATAATCTTTATTTATGAGCAAGGACGCTTTGTTTGAACCGGGATGTGTGCTTCCTGAATTTGAGAGTCAAAATAGGCGGAGATTACTATAACTGAAACATTGGGTTGCTTGTTTGCTACTGTAACTGACTTATTGGATTGTTTGTCTGTTATTATAACTGAATTATTGAACAACCCAATAATTCAGTTATATCAGCTGAAATTTGGGAGTTGCTTTTTTTGTGTCATAATAATATCTATTGATAATGGACCTTCTTCGACAGCCGGAGTACAACGAGATCACTCGTCATTAGTTCCGCCTCTGATGGTTTCGTACGTGCGCAGAGTATTAGGATGAGGGATGAGGAGAATCCCCTACAACAACAACTTGGCATTACGTACTTTGCAACAAAACGCAACGAAGATGTACACACTTAATCAGTCAACGAACTTTGTTCGGCTCATAGAAAAGCCGCTAGTGCCCTTTGAGGATGCTTTTTAGACCGACCACCCATGCCTATCGGACTGCTCCGCCTCTTGCTCCGCCCAGTCAAGGTGAGGCGCTGAATTGGGCGAAGAAAGTCACACGGTGAAAGCTGGAGATGGCTCATCTGCTGCGATTGGTGATCTGTACAATTTTGCTCACCTCCACCTTCGTTGACATCGTCCATTCTTCACCACAGCGACGATATTGCGGCAAGCAAATCACAAAGGCGTTGATCGCATTGTGCGGTGCTGTGAAGTCTCCTCTGCCAGGTGAATCACCTTTCTCTCTTTTACAAATTTTTTAGCCTCCTCCGTTAACTCCTGAAGAGATACTGAGACAAGCGTGCTTAGTTCGAATAGGGGTTGAAAATGACCGCAAAAGGGAAATGGAACACCAATGACCTGATTTGTTGATGTTTGAAAGCTGCAGTCGTTTCGCTGCCACTCGATAAGACTATCAATAGAAAAAACAGCAGAACAAATCTTTTTGGACACCAGGTGCAAGTGTAATGTCTACCAAAGATGTTCGATGACGCCAGCCGTCTGTGCGTTAAATATTTGCTGAGCAATTAGAAATGCGGTAGGAAAGTTGCCTTGCCCGAAGCGATCGCCATCAGAGTGTTACCTAATCCCACGAACAATGTTATGCCCTGTTCTGTAAAGGAAGCGTTATTTACTTAGTATCTGTACTAAAGCCCGCTGAACTATCGTGAAGAGAGAGCACTTTCAAACATGGCTCTGGTAGCAAGATGGGCTAATTATAGCTGTGAACTGTGTGACCTTTGGTTGGCGTAACAAGAGGGGCTGGCTCTCGTGAGCCTCTTCGCCCTATAATCTCTTTTCGAGGAGACAGAGAATTCGAAAAATGCACGCTACCAGCCGAACGGGGTGTCCACTCTAGCATTCGTTCGAATTCCTTTCCAATGAAACTCAGTTGTGTTGATAAGATGGGCCGGAAGGTCTCCTGGAAATACTTCCGGTCTCGAGTTTTCTTTCCAGTATAAAACAAATTCCATATTGGTTCCTTATGAATTTGGCTCCAGAAGAAAGTCTTTGCCACTACATTGGATCTAGCCGTCCTAAAGTAATCTGCTCGGTTTCACATCCATTGTTGAAATAGTAAACGTTGGTTAGCAGCTAGACTTAAAAGGGGTTTTATCTGGTAAGAGGGGGTATCGCAGTGGAATTTCTCTAGTTTCTTTGTATGTTGTATGTGTTCTTGTGCTGAGAGAATAATGAAGAATAATGTTCACCTAGTGAGCAGCTAGGACTAGACCTTGGAACGGGGAGGAAGTTCTGTGGGTAAAACGAAGATTGCTGACAGATATGGGACCTCCTCCTCCTGTGCGGCTTAGTCCCCAACAAGCACCACTCTCTGCAGTAAAAGAATATGCTTTTTGTGATTCTAGCGCGTTGAGCGCTCTGAATTGCAGTGCCCCCCCCCCCCTTACTGGTTAGACACAGAAAAGAAGTGGCACGGATTACTTGAACCTTGTCGCCTTGCTCAATCCAGTATGTTTCAGATCAGTTGGAAACAGGAAGACGAGCAGCCGGCGATCATTCAATCGTCCACGAATGCTGTCGAAAGACCTGTGACGAGGCTTTTATGCGCCGCTTTCTGTGCAGGTGTGTCCCGTGCTTTCACGTGCCTATCCAATGCGACTAGCGCCTTATACACTTTATCACAACCCATCGTTCGTTGACTTGCGATGATAAAGAAGATCGGAAAACTGGAACCTCAATAATCTGAGTAAAGTAATATGCTATTGCTCTCAGCGTTTCCTTTTTGAAGCACTGAATGGAGTGTATGGTGCTGAAATGTAGCATCTGTGCATTTTTGAGGTGGTTGAGGCGAATAAGCGGAGTGTCTACAATACCGCTACTAATTTTTGTTCAATCGACGGTTTGCGACGGTCGGAAACCGTCGCAAACCGTCGGCTCGCCATAACTCTTTAAAAAATGGTTCGCTCGACCTGCAGTTTATACCATCTGATAGCTCTGCTCGAGATCTACAAGATGGTTAAATTCAATTTCTGAAAGAGCTCCATCTAGGATTGCGCCATGCACTCGACCTCCATCCCGAGAAGTAATGAATATACTTTGTATGTGATGCGCATATAAGTCCTCCTATGCAGCCTGATCATCCCACAGAAACATGGATCTCAACACCCTCAGAATACGCCACGTACCCAACCGGTCCACCATATGGTGAGATTGAATGAATGTTTTTTTTTCGAATTTCACGATCTTTAATTCGTTCTAGAGCGCTAATTGGCTAACCGTGCGCTGATCAACCCATTCTTCCACTCCAAATGAGAATCTTCGAACAGTTTCCAGCAGTAGTAGTAGACCTATTATGTGACATTCCCCACATTTAGAGGAGATGATTTGCGGAAACCTGAGAAGATAGCCAGGAATCTCTCCACAGACGTAGACTCCAGTTACTTCTCTGTAAGATTGATGTAGAATATTTGGTCACGGGTAAGCGCTCCGTCCGTGGTGTGGCCCCAAACATCACTCTCCGTCATGCCCTAAAATGAAAATCAGAGTTTTTGCTCTTCCAGATGACTCTACAGAGCTGAGGGGTGCACCGTTCGATTTCCCATGAAAAATACTACCGAATGGTGTACAACTCAGGTTTCACACAAAACTTTGTTTTTCTCACTTTTTTGCTCCCCATTGCCGATCGTCCTCCCAGCCCTTGGCGCCACGTGCGATTTAGCGAGAAATTCTCTCCACCGACGTGGACTCCGGTCACTTGTCTGTAGGAAAGAGGTAGAATATTTGGTCACGGGTAAGCGCTCCGTCCGTGGTGTGGCCCCAAACATCACTCTCCGTCATGCCCTAAAATAAAAATCAGATTTTTTGCATTTCCAGATGAACTCGCAGACCTGAGATGTGCCCCATTGGATTCCCCGTGAAAAATGCTATCGAATGATATGCATTACTCCTCCCAGTTGAAACTTTGGTTTTTCACCGTTTTCAGCCTTCCCCTATTGCCGATTGGCATCATTATTCCACTATTACTGCCCCAAAATCTCAAAGTTTCATTTTTCGTCGAAACTTTGCCTATTGGGGTAATTCGATGCCCTGATTACGAATATGACATTCATTCTCGTAGTGGGGCCCCAAACATCACACCTCGCCCCATTTTTTGCGACAACTTCAACTTTTTTTGTTCCATGTTTAGAGCATGTTATGTAGAAAGCTGTGAAGGCAGCGACGAATTTCCTTTACTGGCGTAGACTACGGTTACTTGTCTGTAGGAATTACATAGAAACCTTGGTGGCAGGTGAGTCTTCCTTCCGTAGTGTGACCCCAAACATCACACCTCGTCATGCCCTTGCGATATGATCAGATTTTTTTGGTTCTCCAGATGAACATAGAAGACTGAGATGTGCACCATTCAATTCCCCATAAAAATACTGTCGAACGGTATACAACTCACTTTCTGGAGAACATCTAGTTTACCTGCCACTAGATCCATTTTGTGACATTTCCCAATTTTCGAAGGGATGTTTTGAGGAAATTCGAGAAGGGAGGGACGAACTCTCTTCCCTATCGTAGAGTAAGTTTACTTGTATGTTGGAAAAAGATGATACACTCGGGCTTGAGCGAGTGTTTCTTCCCTGGTGTGGCCTCAAACATCGCTCTCCGTCATGCCCTGAAATAAAAACCAGATTTTTTGGTCTTCCAGGTGGCTCTACGGATCTGTGGTGTACACCGTTCGATTCTCCATGCAAAATGCTATCGAACGATATACATCTCAGTTCCCACTTAAAACTTTCGTTTTTCATCGCCTTTTCCTTATCGCCGATCGCCTTCCTCAGCCCTGGCCACCCACGTGCTATTCACGTGCGCGGTGCGTGAGAGCTCACGTGACAGCCGATGGCCTTTCTCGGTAGCTGGCGGGCAGCCCGATCGATACACCGCTATGCGTGTCGAAAGTGCGTGGGAAAGTCACCACGCACCGCGCACGTGAATAGCACGTGGGTGGCCAGGGCTGAGGAAGGCGATCGGCGATAAGGAAAAGGCCGAAAACGGTGAAAAACGAAAGTTTCAAGTGGGAACTGAGATGTATATCGTTCGATAGCATTTTGCATGGAGAATCGAATGGTGTACACCACAGCTCCGTAGAGCCACCTGGAAGACCAAAAAATCTGGGTTTTTATTTCAGGGCATGACGGAGAGCGATGTTTGAGGCCACACCAGGGAAGAAACACTCGCTCAAGCCCGAGTGTATCATCTTTTTCCAACATACAAGTAAACTTACTCTACGATAGGGAAGAGAGTTCGTCCCTCCCTTCTCGAATTTCCTCAAAACATCCCTTCGAAAATTGCGAAATGTCACAAAATGGATCTAGTGGCAGGTAAACTAGATGTTCTCCAAAAAGTGAGTTGTATACCGTTCGACAGTATTTGTTATGGGGAATTGAATGGTGCACATCTCAGTCTTCTATGTTCATCTGGAGAACCAAAAAAATCTGATCATATCGCAAGGGCATGACGAGGTGTGATGTTTGGGGTCACACTACGGAAGGAAGACTCACCTGCCACCAAGGTTTCTATGTAATTCCTACAGACAAGTAACCGTAGTCTACGCCAGTAAAGGAAATTCGTCGCTGCCTTCACAGCTTTCTACATAACATCTGCTCTAAACATGGAACAAAAAAAAGTTGAAGTTGTCGCAAAAAATGGGGCGAGGTGTGATGTTTGGGGCCCCACTACGAGAATGAATGTCATATTCGTAATCAGGGCATCGAATTACCCCAATAGGCAAAGTTTCGACGAAAAATGAAACTTTGAGATTTTGGGATAGTAATAGTGGAATAATGATGCCAATTGGCAATAGGGGAAGGCTGAAAACGGTGAAAAACCAAAGTTTCAACTGGGAGGAGTAATGTATATCATTCGATAGCATTTTTCACGGGGAATCCAATGGGGCACATCTCAGGTCTGCGAGTTCATCTGGAAATGCAAAAAATCTGATTTTTATTTTAGGGCATGACGGAGAGTGATGTTTGGGGCCACACCACGGACGGAGCGCTTACCCGTGACCAAATATTCTACCTCTTTCCTACAGACAAGTGACCGGAGTCCACGTCGGTGGAGAGAATTTCTCGCTAAATCGCACGTGGCGCCAAGGGCTGGGAGGACGATCGGCAATGGGGAGCAAAAAAGTGAGAAAAACAAAGTTTTGTGTGAAACCTGAGTTGTACACCATTCGGTAGTATTTTTCATGGGAAATCGAACGGTGCACCCCTCAGCTCTGTAGAGTCATCTGGAAGAGCAAAAAATCTGATTTTCATTTTAGGGCATGACGGAGAGTGATGTTTGGGGCCACACCACGGACGGAGCGCTTACCCGTGACCAAATATTCTACATCAATCTTACAGAGAAGTAACTGGAGTCTACGTCTGTGGAGAGATTCCTGGCTATCTTCTCAGGTTTCCGCAAATCATCTCCTCTAAATGTGGGGAATGTCACATAATAGGTCTACTACTACTGCTGGAAACTGTTCGAAGATTCTCATTTGGAGTGGAAGAATGGGTTGATCAGCGCACGGTTAGCCAATTAGCGCTCTAGAACGAATTAAAGATCGTGAAATTCGAAAAAAAAACATTCATTCAATCTCACCATATGGTGGACCGGTTGGGTACGTGGCGTATTCTGAGGGTGTTGAGATCCATGTTTCTGTGGGATGATCAGGCTGCATAGGAGGACTTATATGCGCATCACATACAAAGTATATTCATTACTTCTCGGGATGGAGGTCGAGTGCATGGCGCAATCCTAGATGGAGCTCTTTCAGAAATTGAATTTAACCATCTTGTAGATCTCGAGCAGAGCTATCAGATGGTATAAACTGCAGGTCGAGCGAACCATTTTTTAAAGAGTTATGGCGAGCCGACGGTTTGCGACGGTTTCCGACCGTCGCAAACCGTCGATTGAACAAAAATTAGTAGCGGTATTGTATCTGAGTGCAACTCATTTTGTCTATGGGAATGATTACTAAATAGATCAAAAAAGGACAAAAATAAACAAATAAATATAAATATAACCATAAATATAAATATAAATAAGTATGATAGGTACAAGTGATGAATAAAAGAAATCAATTGAATTAAAAAAGAAGATCGTTTGAAAGTGTAGCTGGCTTGTACGCCAGCAAAAGGAAGCCGATTTGTTCAGAGACCTTCACTGGCTGCATAATTTCAGAAAGCATTTACAAGATCATAAAACTTTTAAATTTATGCTAAAAGGATAAAGCATTTGCCGTTGATCAATCCCTTTTTGGGATGCGGCACGCATTCTACTTCCATTTGTACATTCGTAGTGGCGTTTGAATGCGATGTGGCCTATACAATGACTTGCGGGGGCCAGCCGATGTACAAGTCAGTGTTTTTATCCTCCCAGACAAGTCTGGTACCAATTAACCGACCCCGGAGGGATGGAAGGCTTGGTTGGCCCGGGCGACTCACGACCCAGGATTTGATCCCCGGACCGCTCGCGTGGTAAGCGTGCCACTTGCCACTACACCACTTCCGCCCCTAACAGATCATAATTACATCAAAACTAGTAGACCGAAACTGCCGAACGTTGATTCGAACATGATATGCGACTAGTTAAGTGAAGTATAATTTCAGTGATGTGGCAACAGCGAAATTCGTCCTCGAAGACTCTCTCGCTCTCATTGAAATCGTCGAGTTCGATCCTTACGACTGGTCAATGCATATCAATTCATGTCGATACATATCAATTTATGTCGATGCATATCAAGTTGATTTCTCTCCATTTCCGCTGTACACGATTCCTATGTGATTTTCTTAAGTCTTTCAGTTAGCCATTAGTCATTTTTCTTCCCATCATCCTTATGCCTGTCTTCAATCTCATCTGCTTGTGTTAGTGGTTGTGTACGGTTGCTGGATCTCATCAGAGTTTGGACTCACACAGCTTTTTTTTCGCCCAGGGTCGCTTAGTGTTGAAATTTGGCTCCCAACCTCGGTCGAGAAGCTCTTACATGTCAGGTGGTCGTTTAGAGTAGCTCCATTCTTCTCAAAAATCCAGTAAGAATTCTCCACCCACGGGTGATTTGTTCATAGAGGTCACATTTTACAGAAGTGAAGCATTCACGGGTGAACTGTTCTAAATATCTAGTTCCGCTATAAATAAAGCACTTTTAGACCGATCCAAATGTAAAAAGTTTGCGACCATGGAATAAATGTGTGATATGTGCGTTGCATTCGATGTCAAGACACTTCCGGGTCTATAGACTACTAGGTACTTTCAGATCTGTCCTAAGGCGCCGGTCGCGATCGAACTGGGATGTCATTCCGCTCGAAATTAAAATATGAGCTGCAACGAAGTCCATCATGGGGAAGAAAAAAGCAAGAGGAACCATAGAAAAACCGAAATTATAGGACCTTGTAGGGTCTTGTGGTACGACCAGGAGCCGCGGCAAGAAAAGGCAGGAAAGCCGCGAAAGAGCACGTTGTGCGAGAGGGTGCAGACAACACGTACGCCACGAATGCGCAAAAAATCGCAGTCAAGAAAAGGCTTTGTAGTGCTGTCGCGCACTTTCGAGTGCCAAGACTCTTGGGCTTGTGCCTGCTATATCACTCGCGAAGAGCATCGCTTTGAAGATCTAATTGTGACCTCTGCCTCCGCATAAAGTATTCTAGAACCACTTCAACAACGACACAAAGTTAATAACTAGAAAGAACAGCTAGGGTGCGCTGATTCTGCAAAACTTTCTTGCGAATCTTTCGAATTTTAGATATATCGAATAATTACAAAATGGTGTGGTTCAAAACCTTTACGTGTACGTGAAGGTTGTTTATAGAATGCTAGGGTTTCTGAACTGTTCTGACCAAATGTCAAGAAAGATGAAAAGTGGTGATTATTTTCATAGAGGTCCAATGAGTTGAGAAGAGTACGGCGTTACGTTAAAGGAATCTTCCGCGGAAAAAGCTCCGCCTCCATTACCACAGAAAAACGATACCCCTTAGGCCCCTAGCCTCATGAGCATAGCAAAAAGAACGGAACATAAGCGTTAGTTTCGATAATACTAATCCTACACAAAATGATCACTCTTTCCGTGGAAGATTCCTTTAAGGTATCGTTTTCTGTGGTAATGAGGGCGGAGCTTTTTCCGTGGAAGGATTCCTTTAAGATTGTTTCGTGCGACGATGAAGAACATGAGCAATTCTTTATTTTGACAAACTCTCCCGGGAATTCACGCGTTCTCTCCCTTCGGCCATCGAATCGAGTCAACGCAGAGCACGGTACAATCTGATCAGATAGAATTGTTTCATTGCCTCCACACTCTCTTAATAATAATTGCAAGAAAAGATTGAACTACGTGGAGGAGGCTTTAAATATTTTTGAGGAAGATGTGAGTGGGTAGTCACGTACTTCAAGCCGCTTATTTGTAGACAAATAACACCTGGCACAAATTTGATCTGTTGTATTTTGTGCACAAAGCGGATAGTCTGATGTAATGTTGCTGGAAATTGATATAGAATCTGAAATGCTAAGCCTTCTCGCATACGAAATGAGCTCCGAGAAAGTGTGAGCGGTCGACACATTTTGGTACATCCGGAGATTGATTATGTATGCCTTTGCTGTTCTACAGCACCTGCCGGCCGGCCATACGTGGCACATCTCACCAGGAAGGTCTTTCAGGACATGGAGCCCTTTTTGAAAACGGTTTTTTGCATGATAAAGGGGCACATGCATGGAGTACAAAACTAGGCTCCATTTTTTCTGAGCGGCCCTCCTGAATGCCAAAAAAGGTATGAAAAATCGGTCGAGGGATCGGTCCCGGCTGATGACAAAATTTTGCATTTCATGTTAGCGCATGTTAAATGACTCCAAATGTTACCGCCGATAAAAATAGGTACTGTTCTTACAATCAGGGTCATCATCAACCTTTCTGATTAGCTTTCTGCCCAGAATTGGGGCGAAAATTGTATGGCGCTAAAGCGGCGCCGAGTTGGTGCCCGAGGAGGCTAAATGGCGCAATATCGCGCCTCCATCAAAAATGGACGTCAGATTCGTAATCAGCGCCTATAATTACCCTTATAGCCGCAGTTTTAGAGAAGATCAAGATTTCGGCCCGAATTCAAAAATTGGGCCATGGGTTAGCCCATAGTCAGTACGGCATGCACGCTTCCCACTTGGAGACAGCTTCGAGATGATAGCAAGCGGCACGTTTGGTTGATAGTTACACTTCCACCGCAGTTCCTGCCCATGGGGCAATCTGGCATCACCCCTTGATCTCGTCGATGCATGGCGTATGCCTGGGTGGGCACTGGCTACGTCGACGAGCATCCTGGACGTTCCTCAACGCCGGCAATCTGCCTTCAAGGGAAATGGAGTAGGTGTTCCTTGCGAAGAAAATGACAACTTCACTTTTCTGGCGTTCGTTAGATGCAGTTGGTGTGATCCGCGCCTGTGATTCAGATGCTTCATTGAGTTTTACCATAACTGCTAGTTATTTATTGCTTGTAAACGGAAACACAACTGAAAAAACATGGTACTACGAAACAAAATTA
>MU870402.1:5839-26894 GCA_036418205.1 Ostertagia ostertagi | reverse complement strand
TGCTGCGGCGATTTCTGTGTCCACCTTTTCTTATCCATCGATGTCCATAAGTTGGCTAGGTGACTGATAACACCAGAGTGCTGGACATCAGTAAGCCAGCAAGCGTCACTGTAAGATCCCTGCAGTGATTTAAGCCTCGCAGTACAAACTTTGTACCGTGTAAAGGTTGTCCTTTTGGATTTAATTTGACTTCTTTATTAATCAGTTTCCTGAATTTCTATCAGAGAGTGATAATCTGGTTCAATCGGAAAGAATATTGCGTATCAAGACACAGAGTAGCGGCGAGGAAGGCTCAAACATAAGCATGATATGATAAGTATGTAATAACGGCGAGCGAAAACGAAACTGCATTTTAAAGGTTAGGTGGTTCTTATTTCATGTTTCATGAAGGGAAACATGATCTAATCTTACATTCCCCAATGCTTGGATGCTGAGTTCTTTGCAAATTCGCCGCGATATTGCTGGCTGCGGCGGCCGGCGCGGCGACCTACTTACTGCCACGATTGAATAGTCAAGCACGCAGGTTTAGTAAGTCGATGCGTAAATTCGCTGAATAAACCGGCGCACGCCTCAGCTGCCGGCGCGACGACCGCCTTATCATTGAACGAATCAAGCGTGGGGAAACGGTCAGCAGACTCGCACGGTTGTGGCGCCGCTTTCTCGAAGTGCGCGGCGATTTTGTATCTAGCGGTCGGAGCGGTGGATTTCTTGCAGTCAACTATAATCACTTGAGTCGAAAGCGATTCTGATGATTCTGATTCTGATGAACCCCTCCCGATACCCTTTCGTACCCAAAACGTTTGGTGCCCACACAATTTAGGGCAACTTCAATGTGCGCACTAAACCTTGGATACGAAAACGTAGAGGTAAAAATGCTGCGCACAAATCTGCAATCGTTGTATAAGGGTGATGTCAATGCGTTATTATTAATGAATCTTTTATTCGTTGTCGTGTGTCATAACAGTAGATGGACTTAGATACTATTGAAAGCCGGGTTTCCGATGACATTGCTTGCGAAGAAACTTTAAAGTGAAGGCAAAGCAACTTCAGAATAACACCAAGATTTTCGAGAATTATAAGCTTCAAAGTGGTAAGTTTTTAATTCGGGAAAAACGATAACTAATAATGGCTAATGATTCTAAATGATCTCAAATGAGTATAGAAAATGAGTGAAGACGGCATATAATTTATTTTCGGTTCCGAAGCGAGACCATGTCCATTTCAACAGAGTAGTAATGCGCAACTTGCAAAAACGTAGTTAGAAATGAAGAGTATTTCGTAGCTGTTCTGCTTCTCCCAATGTTATTCTTTTCTCGGATAGGAAGACCAGAGAGAAGTGAATTTACCCGATCATCGTTGAAATTGAATGTAAAGGGAAGAGTTGGCTTTGCGTCCCTATACCTTTCAAACACGAATCCCCATGCAACTGTGACGTTGCGGTCATGATCAGAAGCGCGGGATTTAGGGAGTTTCCGACACACATCAGAGGCTGCAGCAACGACTAACGTGACAGAAGCGCTCAGTCGGTGTAACGGTGAAGTTCTACTGCTGGCTGAGCGGAACTGTAAAGAAAACCGAAGTCACAGATTAGCTCTTTTTTCACCGCAGAAGCCGAGATGTCGCACCGTCACAGCACAATAGGGAAACGTAAAGGTAATCTCTCGTATTGTGGATCAATGATCTGCCTCAAGAATGCGAGGTATAGGCTGGACCTAAAGCGATAGCTTCTGATGTGAGTGTTCTAATTCTAATGACCTCCCGCCTGGACTCTCATCCCCTCATTCTTCTGGATTTTCATTTCAAGCTCTTTTCCACGATTTTGTTCGACGTTGTCACCGCTGTAAGTTTTGAAAATATTGTTGTGATTTCATTCGACCAGTGAATTCTTGAGTTCGATCGCGTGCTTAAGTTTATATTGCTGTTCCGAAGGCCAGCAAAATCAGTTCGAAAGATAGGTGTATGCCAAGCCGTCAATGGACATCGAGCGAGAGGTGCACCGAATACACTCAATCATACTGCAATTGTCGGCGAGGTGAGTTATCAAGTAATCCTCTGAGCAGGAACCAGTTCAGAGAAGGCAGTGTTAGATTTTCAGATGGGGAATACTATACTCAGCTCTTGATGCGTCAGATGGATATATATTCTCAGAGAAGCTCGCACGGTTGCATTTAGCCTACAGCGAACAAGTTTCTTTAGCTCAAGCGTAGAAAGCTCAAGCTTAGACTGCACACAAAGAAAGAGTGATAGAAGGACTTATTGCTGAAAAGCTCCCGCTTTCAACTCTTTTCAAAATTCAATTCCAAGGGTTGATTTCAACAGAATTTCAACAAAATAATTGAAATTCTACAGTCATTCAAACGAGGCAATTACATCATAAATTTCCGAATGTGATCTTAGCCGTCGTGTCAAAGCCCGCCTGTCGTCATTCCTTCGTTCTTAGTTCCACCTCTTTTCCCCTTTCCGAGAAGCCCTGATGAATAGTTTTCATTAATATGATACTAGGCCTACTTAAGCCAGTCAAATGTCTCCCAACTTTGATATGGCTTGTCGGCCGTGCTCAAACAAGTCAGGATTGGTGTTCAGTTCGAGGTCTGTCACAGTACTTCACACGTTTCAGGCCCTCCCATTTCATCTTGACGTTGTCAATCCAAGTAGTTTTTCATTTAATTTGGCAGCCTGAGAACCAAGCGATGAGGTACTTAAATACAAATACGTGATTCGGGATTGCAAAATTTTGCTGCTTTCTTATACTCAGCTAAGACTCGCAGATAATCGCAAAACTACGCTCTTATTCAGCTCTAACGAAATTCATATACTTCTCGTGAAATATTTTGCCCTTTTCATAAGGCTGGCACAAAATCCTACCTGTAGTTTCTTTCATAACCAAAACCTTTGAACAAGATTTGTAAAGCAATGGAGCATTTGAAATTACCTCCCCATCCAAGATTGTTGGCCAGAATAACCCATGATACTGCGAAGGACCAACCGATTCGAGCAAAGTTGTTGTATGTGCCACGCACAGCCTTGCTGAAATCATTACACATTCGAAGCATTTTCTAATTTTGCATTATAAAAGCTACAATTAAGTTTAATGGCATCAATGGGCAGAGGTCAACTGGGAAACAAGATCATTCCAGGTCAGAGTCCCTAGCAGTCTTCTTCAGCTCGGAAACCCACCCCAGGATCAAGTTATTGAAGTAGGAGCGCTCTAATGAAAGTGGTGCGAAGTGGAGCGCTGAAAAACAAAGAGAAACTGCAAAAGGAAAAGACGACTAATCGGAGCATCCGAGTGCTTAAGCCTTTCTACAGTATTTTTTTCTTATTTTCGAAACTGGAACCCCTGAGTTTGCATCATTTGGCTCCGTTTTCTTAAATTTCAAAACTGGAACTCCTGAGTTTGCATCACTTGGTTCCGCTTTCTTATTTTCGAGAACTGGAACCCCTGAGTTTGCATCACTTGGCTCCGTTATCTTATTTTCGACATCTAGATTTGCTGAGTTTGCATCCCTTGGCTCCGTTTTCCTTTTAGGCATAAGTGGCTCAAAGAGCATCTTTTCGAGCTTCGCAGTAGGAACTTCAAATAAACAACTCCATATGAATGCTGTGAAGTAAGAGATCGCTATAACTGGTATTGTCCGATAGACGTACTGAAAGTAAAACAATTAAACTTTCAATTAAAAAATTTTCTATTAGGTTGTCCAAAAAGTAATGCAGGTTTTCGACCTCCTCCTACAAGCTCTACACATGTCGTCAGCAGCTTAAACTCAACGTTTTTAGACACAAACCGCCGGAAGCTACACATCTTCTACGTAGAGATCGTGTTATATCGAAATTCAGCAATATATAAGAAGAGAATAAAATGGTTCGCATATGTGCAACAGTTGTTGCTCTTAAAAGAAATTTCCGCAGAAATTCAAATGCATATAAATGAATGTGGCGGAGCGCCTATTAGACAACCTAATAGAATACAAACCGATTGCCAGATGGAGACGTAATGTGTTGGTCGGTCGTCAAGGTTGAAAACGTATTGGACAATGTAGAAGTGGACTATGTATGCACAGTAGGATAGCCGTCCGAGAGGTTGCCACAACGGATGGTCCATGAAGGGGGCGATTGGACCTGAACTGATAGATGCTAGGAGTATTCTGAAATTTATGATATGTTCAGCGGAAATGCCGCACAGGGGGCACGGATTGTTTTCTGTTTATTTGGACGAGTAGGTGAAAAGCGGGGGGTGAAAAGTTAGTTCATGCGTCATATAAGCTCACATTACTGTTTCTATGTTGTTACGTGTTGAGGTGCGTCCCAATATAATTTCCGCTTTATTCCTGGTGCTTTTCATGGTTAACTTATTTTGTGCTCATTCAGCTATGTTGCCAATAATACTCGAATTACAAATGATATAAATCCTAGAAGCTGAACTACCATCACTGAAGTTTGTGCTAGTTGTTTTTCAATCGATATCTTTGTGGAAAAGCCGTTTGCCATAACTACAGGGTGGCTACTAAATATTGGCGCATGGTTTATTGACCATATTTTTGCAAAGAGAAACTATTACATATTCAGAAGTTTATTTTTATATACAGTAAAACATATCCATGCATCACTGAAGAAGGTGCTCGAAATGGCCTCCCTCGGCAGTGATACAGGCTTCAAGTCTCTTCTCAACTGACATCACCGTGGGCCGCAAGTAAGTGACGTCAACGTGACGCGAGAAGATCATCACACTGGAATTGGCGCACAATTCTCAAAAGGACAGGCAATTGTTGGATCCGGCTAGCAGGCATCCTGCTCGACGTCGTGCGCACACAAGGAGCCGATTTCCAAAATCTGTCATGATTTAGGCAGGAATTACTTCCGACACCGAGACACCGTTTCGTCTTTGGACAAATCCGTCAAAATTAACGCCCAGATCTACCAGGAAACAATTTTACGTGATGTGCTCGTTCCATGGACTGTTTCGACCTCCAGCAAATGTCAGTGCCTTCTTCAGCAAGACTAGGCGCCTCCCCATGCCGCAAAATCTACGCTGGTGTTCTGTGACCGCCATTTTCCAGGTTACTGGTCACCGGATGTTTGGCCATCTAACTCACCCGATTGAACCCAATGGATTTTGCGGTGTGGGGCTTCCTGCAGCAGAAGATGCCTTCTAGGCAACATCGAAGTTTGGACTTCCTGAAGGCTTCCTAGGAGGAAGCGTTGAAGTAACTCGACGAAAACTGCTTGCGGCCCACGGTGATGTCAGTTGAGAAGAGACTTGAAGCCTGTATCGCCGCCGGAGGACTTCTTTCCGAGCATCTTCTCTAGTAATGAATTGTTATGTTCTACTGTATATAAAGATAAACCTCTGAAGATTTAATAGATTCTCTTTTGGAAATATGGTCAATTAACCATGCGCCAATATTTAGTAGCCACCCTGTATTGTCCGCTCACTTCGTCTTGCCGTGGAAACCACTGGATCCGACCTCGACTGGATTACGTCGGAGTTTCGCGCGCCTTCTGAGCCTGACATGGGTGGCAAGAGAACCAGAGGTTAGCTAAAGGGAAAAGTTTCTTACTGAGCTTTTCAGATCGTTCGGGAGCAGTTTAGCGAGGGCGACGGACTATACAATCGTCGGCTAATGAGGTCACGCCGCTCACGCGGCGAGAATCGTCGCGTGCGGCAGTTGCTGCGGCGATTTCTGTGTGGACCTTTTCTTATCCATCCATGCCCATAAGTTGGCTAGGTGACTGATAACACCAGAGTGCTGGACATCAGTAAGCCAGCAAGCGTCACTGTAAGATCCCTGCAGTGATTTAAGCCTCGCAGTACAAACTTTGTACCGTGTAAAGGTTGTCCTTTTGGATTTAATTTGACTTCTTTATTAATCAGTTTCCTGAATTTCTATCAGAGAGTGATAATCTGGTTCAATCGGAAAGAATATTGCGTATCAAGACACAGAGTAGCGGCGAGGAAGGCTCTAACATAAGCATGATATGATAAGTATGTAATAACGGCGAGCGAAAACGAAACTGCATTTTAAAGGTAGGTGGTTCTTATTTCATGTTTCATGACGGGAACATGATCTGATCGTACATTCCCCAATGCTTGGATGCTGAGTTCTTTGCAAATTCGCCGCGATATTGCTGGCTGCGGCGGCCGGCGCGGCGACCTACTTACTGCCACGATTGAATAGTCACGCACCCGTAGCGATGACCTGAGAAAATTGCTGAATAAACGGCGGAGCAGTTCAGCTGCGCGACGACCCTTTATGCCAGTTGAAGGTCATCAAGCGTTGGGGAAACGGTCAGCAGACTCGCACGGTTGTGGCGCCGCTTTCTCGAAGTGCGCGGCGATTTTGTATCTAGCGGTCGGAGCGGTGGATTTCTTGCAGTCAACTATAATCACTTGAGTCGAAAGCGATTCTGATGATTCTGATTCTGATGAAAGCGATACCCATTCGTACCCAAAAGTTTGGTGCCCAGACAATTTACGCCAGCATCAACGTAGGTGCGCACTGAACCTTGGATACGAAAAGCTAGACCTAGCGATGGGGTAGCCAAACCGTCATGGACATCGAGCGAGAGGTGCAATGAATACTCAATCATACTGCACTTGCCGGCGAGGTGAGTTGTCGAGTAATCCTCTTAGCAGGAACCAGTTAGAGAAGACAGTGTCTAGATTTTCAGATGGGGAATACTATACTCAGCTCTTGATGCGCCAGTTGGATATATATTCGTAGAGCTGGCAAGGCTGCATTCAGACTACAGCGAACAAGTTTCTTTAGCTCAATAGTAGACAGCTCAAGCTTCCACTGCACACAAAAAGAGGGCCGCAGGGCCAAGTCATGATAAGAGATCGCTATAACTGGTATTGTCCGATAGACGTACTGAAAGTAAAACAATTAAACTTTCAATTAAAAAATTTTCTATTAGGTTGTCCAAAAAGTAATGCAGGTTTTCGACCTCCTCCTACAAGCTCTACACATGTCGTCAGCAGCTTAAACTCAACGTTTTTAGACACAAACCGCCGGAAGCTACACATCTTCTACGTAAGAATCGTGTTATATCGAAATTCAGCAATATATAAGAAGAGAATAAAATGGGCTCGATAATTATGTGCAACAGTTTTGCTCTTGAAAGAAAATTTTCCTGCAGAAATTCCAATGATAAATGACATGTGGGAGCCTTTGTAGACAACCTGATAGAATACAAACCGATTGCCAGATGGAGACGTAATGTGTTGGTCGGTCGTCAAGGTTGAAAACGTATTGGATAATGTAGAAGTGGACTATGTATGCACAGTAGGATAGCCGTCCGAGAGGTTGCCACAACGGATGGTCCATGAAGGGGGCGATTGGACCTGAACTGATAGATACTAGGGTATTCTGAAATTTATGATATGTTCAGCGGAAATGCCGCATGGGGCACGGATTGTTTTCTGTTTATTTGGACGAGTAGGTGAAAAGCGGGGGGTGAAAAGTTAGTTCATGCGTCATATAAGCTTCACATTATTGTTTCTATGTTGTTACGTGTTGATTGCATCCCAATATAATTCCGCTTGATCCTGGCGCTTTTCATGGTTAACTTATTTTGTGCTCATTCAGCTATGTTGCCAATAATACTCGAATTTACAAATTATATAAATCCTAGAAGCTGAATTCCCATCACTAAAGTTTGTGCTAGTTGTTTTTCAGTCGATATCTTTGTAGAAAGGTTTGTCAAACTAAGTATTGTCAGCCACTAGTCGTTGCCGGTGTGAAACCACTGGATCCGACCTCGACTGGATTACGTCGGACTTTCGCGCGCCTTCTAAGCCTGACATGGGTGGCAAGAGAACCGGGAGTTTCTTAATGAGCTTTTCAGATCATTCGGGAGCAGTTTAGCGATGACCTAAGGAAAATTGCTGAATAAACGGCAGAACAATTCAGCTGCGCGACGACCCTTATGCCAGTTGAAGGTAATCAAGCTGTTGGGGAAACGGTCAGCAGATTCGCCCGGTTGTAGCGCCGCTTTCTCGAAGTGCGCGTCGATTTTTGTATCTGGCTGTCAGAGCGGTGGATTTCTTGCAGTCCACCATGATCACCTGAGTCGAAAGCGATTCTGATGGAAGCGATACCTTTCGTACCCAAAACGTTTGGTGCCCACACAATTTAGGGCAACTTCAATGTGCGCACTAAACCTTGGATAAGAAAACGTAGAGGTAAAAGTGCTGCGCACAAATCTGTAATCGTTGTATAAGGGTGATGTCAATGCGTTATAATTAATGAATCTTTTTTCGTTGTCGTGTGTCATAACAGTAGATGGACTTAGATACCATTGAAAGCCGGGTTTCCGATGACATTGCTTGCGAAGAGACTTTAAAGTGAAGGCAAAGCAACTTCAGAATAATACCAAGATTTTCGAGAATTATAAGCTTCAAAGTGGCAAGTTTTTAAATCGGGAAAAACGATAACTAATAATGGCTAATGATTCTAAATGATCTCAAATGAGTATAGAAAATGAGTGAAGACGACATATAATTTATTTTCGGTTCCGAAGCGAGACCATGTCCTTTTAACAGAGTAGCAATGTGCAACTTGCAAAAACGTAGTTGGAAATGAAGAGTATTTCGTGGCTGTTCTGCTTCTGCCATTGTTATTCTTTTCTTGGATAAAAAGACCAGAGAGAAGTGAATTTACTCGATCATTGTTGAAATTGAATGTAAAGGGAAGAGTTGGCTTCGCTTCCTATACCCAAACAAAACCCCCACGCAACTGTGACGATGCGGTCATGATCAGTAGCGCGGGATTTAGGGAGTTTCCGATACACATCAGAGGCTGCAGCAACGACTAACGTGACAGAAGCGCTCAGTCGGTGTAACGGTGAGGTTCTACTGCTGACTGAGCGGAACTGTAAAGAAAACCGAAGTCACAGATTAGCTCTTTTTTCACCGCAGAAGCCGAGATGTCGCACCGTCACAGCACAATAGGGAAACGTAAAGGTAATCTCTCGTATTGTGGATCAATGATCTGCCAAGAATGCGAGGTATAGGCTGGACCTAAAGGGATAAGGGCGATAGCTTCTGATGTGAGCGTTCTATTTCTATATGTTGTTCTATTTCTAATGACCTCCCGCCAGGACTCTCTGATCTCAATCATTCTTCTGGTTTTCATTTTAAACTCTTTCCCACGATTTTGTTCGACGTTGTCACCGCTGCAGGTTTGAAAATATTGTTGTGATTTCATTCGACCAGTGAATTCTTGAGTTTGATCGCGTGTTTAAGTTCATATTGCTGTTCCAAGGGCCGATATTACTTCATAGAACTTGGACCACCTATTAGCAGCAAAACCAGTTCGAAAGACAGGGGTATGCCAAACCGTCAATGGACATCGAGCGAGAGGTGCACCAAATACACTCAATCATACTGCAACTTGTCGGCGAGGTGAGTTATCAAGTAATCCTCTGAGCAGGAACCAGTTAGAGAAGGACAGTGTCTAGATTTTCAGATGGGGAATACTATACTCAGCTCTTGATGCGCCAGTTGGATATATATTCGTAGAGCTGGCAAGGCTGCATTCAGACTACAGCGAACAAGTTTCTTTAGCTCAATAGTAGACAGCTCAAGCTTCCACTGCACACAAAGAAAGAGGGCCGCAGGGCCAAGTCATGATTGGTGTTCAATTCGAGGTCTGTCGCAGTACTTCACACGTTTCAGGCCCTCCCATTTCATCTTGACGTTGCCAATCCTAAGTAGTTTTTCATTTAATTTGGCAGCCTGAGAACCAAGAGATGAGGTACTCAAATACAAATACGTAATTCGAGACTGCGAAATGTTGCTGCTTTCTTCTGCTCAGCTAAGACTCGCAGATAATCGCAAAACTACGCTCTCTTCTCTTCTTACTATGCTCTAACAAAATTCATTTACTTCTCGTGAAATATTTTGCCCTTTTCATAAGGCTGGCACAAAACCCTACCTGTTGTTTCATAACCAAAACCTTTGAAAAGATTTGTAAAGCAAGGGTGCATTCGAAATTACCTCCCCATCCAAGATTGTTGGCCAGAATAACCCATGATACTGCGAAGGACCAACCGATTCGAGCAAAGTTGTTGTATGTGCCACGCACAGCCTTGCTGAAATCATTACACACATTTTTTCTAATTTTGCATTATAAGAGCTACTATTTAGTTTAATGGCATCAATGGTCTAGACCAATTAGGCCACGTGATCATTCAGGTCAGTTTCTAGCAGTCTTTTTCAGCTTGAAGACCCACACTAGGATCGAGTTATTGAAGTAGGAGCGCTCCAATGAAAGTGGTGCGAAGTGGAACGCTTAAAACAAAGAGAAACTGCAAAACTCCAAAAAATACAGACATTCTTGTTCCACGGTGTAGAGGAAAGTAATAGGTAAACAATGGAGAAGACAACTAATCGGAGCATTCGAGTGCTTAAAGGCAAACCCCGGGATTAGCCCGACTAGTAGGAAGGATACCGCGAGGGAAATTGTAAGGTCCGTACCTACCTAGATCACTCCAGCTTCGTCGCGAAAATTGCGCGGTTAGGGCGCTAATCTCACACCCTCCCCCCAACTCATAGAGCTTTCACGAGGTCATATGTGCATTTATTAAAAGTGTCGAAAGTCAATAAATGAAAAAGCTAAGCAGAGTGACTTGGAGCCGTCATGAGCTTCATTCATCGATCGCTTCCCTTAGTGGGAAGATGGTCTGCTGTCTGGCCACTCTGGAATAAAAAGGGCAACTGGACCAATGCTAGTGAAATGCCATTCAGCCACTCAGTGATGGCTTTCGCAGAAATCACAAGAGCAGAAATCACGATTCGAAGACACATCGGACCTCTGCTGCTCAAGATAGAAAACTGGATAGTAAAAATCATTTCGAACTCCTTCTACCTCGGCTGATGCTTCATACCGTAAGGACCTTCAATGGGAAACACAGGGCATCAGAGCAATATTGGGCGCCCATTCACAATGCAATTCACAATGCAGAAATTGTCTTGGAAATCATCATACTGGGAAGCGGCAACATAGCTCTCCCAACGCTAGTCCTACCACAATTTCTGTATTGAGTGTGCCGAAGGCAAAGCATTGCTATAAGCATAATAGGAGCATCGACTGTTCGAGCAGTCGCTCCTGAAAGCCTTGGACATACTTTACCACACCGACCTACACAACAGGGTAAGTGACTTAGTAGGGAATCTTCGTTTATTTCTCAACGCAGAAAGCGGTCACTTCAAAGGGCAATATTGCTTTCTGTTTGATAATCTTCCACCAACATGATTGTAATTTTAATTTGGGACTTCTCGACCACATTGCTTTTTTATTACCGTTTTACTTTGTTACCGTAATTTTTGCTCACTCTGTAGATGCTCCACCGCTGTGCATTGTATAATTGGAGGACTTTCTCATTCATATGACATGCACACGTAGCTCAATAGCGTTAGAGGACGAGCAATTGACACGGCCCATTTTTTTCAAAAAGAACAGAGCAATTCAAATCCACGCGTTAACCAAAATCAAACAACACCATTCTTAGTTTTCCGACACGCCGAAAACGATGGTTGCTATGCCGATTTACGAAATTTCCAAATAAGTCAGAAAACTGAAAAATCAGGGGGTGGCATATAGCAATTGACGCGCACTGTAGTAGACACACACATCAAGTTAGTGCGAAGGTAGTCGTCCTCCTGTCGGCGTAGTGAGATATAGGCGCTACTATGCCTACATCAAGCAATATCGTTGAAAGTTTATTAATTTAGTGAAAGTGGCTTGAGTTTTTGTTGGGGCGTGGCATGCAAGACATTCCTTTGTACATTTCAGGCACTTACTGAGATGAAAAAGCCGAATCATAAGCCTAAGATAGAGTTCACTCTTGAAAAGTCCCGAAGAATTATTTCTACTGAGTTCATCATGCTGAGTTTACGGATAGGTCGAACATGCTACAAAATCGCTAGTTCCTTGCTACTCCTGTCACTAATGCAAACTGCACAGAACAATGCAATGGTTGAAACGATCTCTCTCTCTCTTGCGTTCTAATATAGATTATCATAACCGATAATACCTCCAATCCTCATCTCCCTTGATGTAATCGTGTGGTCCATAGACACATAACAGCGAAATCCAGATCGAAATTACCCACATAGAAACAACGAATATCTTAAAGAAGTAGCTGAACAGGTACCTCTATCTATTTAGATTGCGATTTCATCATGCCATCTTCAATGACGTAGTTCTCAGTACACAAACGCACCCAGTGAAGCCTAGGCTTCCTGCCTCTAACCCGAGCAAGGAGGTAGCCGACGCCTAGTCCAATAAGATAAGGAGGGCATCGAGCCCACGGCTTTTCGTAGTACTCGTCGAAGAAAAGCTGTTCGTGCCTCCTGCAAATGGATCGAGCTTCAAAACTCATTCTGCGCTCAAGTAATATCATAATGGTCGTACTGGAAAAGGAATGCTACGAGCTCCGATGATGGCAGGTCGTCTCGTATTGTTATGATGTATGTGTAAGCAACACTTAGGGAACAACAAAGGAATAGCACTGCAACTCCTGTAAAGAAGAACGATTAGTATACCATAGTGGAAATGCTGACTTTCGAGATACACCACTTTGAGTTCAGCTGAATCCTTCGGTCCCTTCTGTATGTATGATAGAGCTGTCGAATAAAGCTGTAGATATCACTTTCTCTCGGCACGAAGATCTCTCTCATCCGAACATGCACATTCCACGAAATCTCTTTGGTTGCCTCTTTTGCCTGTTTTTCTTCTCCGCGCTCACTGCCATCAGCACTGTTGCCTTACAAAATGGGTGAGATTCATTTCAGAGCTTTCTGCGTAATCTTTCCTCATTTTTACTACTCATCCTTTTCGCGTAGGAATAATACCACTTCAATCGCAGGGTGTGATTAAACGAGACTCTTTCACAACAATTACTCGGATCATGGCCAAACTATGACGGACCTTCACAATTTTTTGCTAGGTTTCCGGTGTACTTAACCGCATGCTCGGTTTGATTTCCTTGTGGTGTCAAACGCAAGTGACTCTGGAGAATTATTTTAGGGTCTAGAAGCAGCTGTCCAATCAGCCCGAGAAGGACACGCTGTACGGAGCCTATGGAAGATCCCGAACGCTTGTGGAGGCTTACTACACTACGTCAGCTGGTGAGCCCAGGGAGCTCGAAGGAAGTAGCGAGTCGGTACGTTAATGAAAAGTACCAAACTATTTCTCAATTCAGTGTGTATTTATATGTCTGAGGTAATACTCCACTTCTTATCTGGTTGTTGTTATTATGTAGGGCAGTAAAACTGCGCACCTAGGTAAGTCAGAGGCCACTAGAAGATTCGCAGGCTTCCGCCCCTGTGTCCCCAGAAGGTGACTGGTTCGCTTCTCCTCTCGGTTACATAGGAGGAGCGTGGGGTCGATGGAAGCCCCGGCTGGGCGTTGGGAGCGGAGACACCGTTCCCGACATGAAGCTGACCGACAGCAGAGAAAATGGAAAATAAACCACCTAAAACGCTGAGCAAAAGTACGGAATTCCTGGGCATGGCCGGCTAGCCTTCTATAAGTGGAATGAAAACAGGGCACGAACCTTATGAGAGTTATCCGAAAGAAGGAAAAATAAGCATACCTATAATAGGTGACAAATACAGCGTGATCAAAAAAATTGGAGCGACTACATAGAGCTGCGTATCAACAGCGAGATACCACGAGATCCCATAACATTCCTGTGAAATTTTTTTCATTCTGTTTATTGCTGCGATAATCAAACATTTTAACGAAGTCTATTCTTCGGTTGACTTCAAAACTTAGAACGTGTGAAAATCCCCGAGATGGAAAATAATTGGACTGCGCTTCACTTCTTCACTACCGATATGAGTGATATGCACAAGATGCATGTTTTCTCGTATTCGATCAGGGTAACCAAGTTCCAGAAGTTTTAGTAACCCAGCGGTCGCGATAACCTCTCAGCAGTGCGATATTACCCTCCCTCTCACGAGGTCTCTTTTGATTCACCTGGATACAAGTGGTCCCCATTAAGAGCATCGATATCAATTATTCTAAAAGAGACGTGGTCTCCGGCAGCATATTCCTAGAATTGATCAGAGACCACTCACAGTGTCGTGACCAAAGAGATTGTTGATGTAGAGCATATTTTTCCACCAATACTTCTGGCAAATCTGCACGTTGGTGTCAATGTCCATGCCGAATTCCTTTAGGTGTAGAGGCCATCCATGGTCCATTCGTAAATTGAATCACACAGATAATAGACTAACTGACATCAATCCCTTGAGGTGTGCAGCCTTGAAATGATTTGCGTGCGTAGTTTACCGTTTTTTCTTCATTTCTAACGATATAATAGTACTGCTCAAAAATAAGTAAAAGTTGTCCGGGCGTAATAAATTTAAAAGGACTTTCATTCACCGATCATCTTCCTTGTCTAAACGATTTTTGGATAAGGTTGGTACGATAAAATCCCAAATAAAAGACTGACCTCAGGTAGCGATGAACGTAGAACATTATCCAGGTAAAAGGGCTCGTCACGAAGCGCCGGGATGGTCTGGATTTGAAGAATAGGTAACCTACGAGAATTCCTGAGAGAAGAAAGAAGGTATCTACAGAAAAGAACGCGTTCGTAAAGGCTGTCGAAAGCAGCGGATCCCACAGTGAAAGCACAGGTATTAGACTGTCTGAATAAAAGTTCTTTGAAGTTTACTGAGTGAATTGAAAAAACGGTGCTCATACGTACCGCTTGCAGCATTTTGTGAGAGCACATGACCTGAAGCCACCCATGCCATAGAGATAAAGCGAATGGATGCCAACGAACGAATTGTTCCCTCTTTCGGCGGTTGTGTATTCAGGATTAAAGAAGCGTTCGAGTAGAACGAAAATGACAGCAGAATCCGGATCGCTTAAGTACTTTAACCTTTGAGTCAATTATTTCTAGTGGCGTCTTTCAAAAGAGCACAAATGTGCGTCCGCTAAATGCGCACCTTGACAATCTACCTTATTACACGGGAGATTCTCTTGCACTAAGGTTGAAGCCTGCCCCTTCTAACAGGTAGATATTTATATAAAAGGGTTCGAGAAGGACGAATATAGCCGCACACATAAGGGAGCCGATAACTAAATGCAAAGCATGCCAATTCTGGACACTCTTATTTCTATAGCTGTAGAAATCATTACCATCAGAATACGCCAGGACATTAAATAACTGTTACGACCTTATTTCTCGGATGGATTGGATGCATTCTTTGATCCGGATTGATTATTCGTCCGGCAAAGCCCCAACTTAACGCCAATGCTCTCCCTCTTACAACTCTTAAAGGCAGGTGACACAATAATATGTGTGCTTAAAAAGAGCAAAATGTTCTAATATGAATACCAAAGCGACGTTTTGAATTTACTTTCCGAAATCCTAATAACGAATTTCGTACTCTGCACCACCCTTCCGTTCGCCGCTGAGACCCACGTTTGACAGCAACATACCCGATTTCAGCTCTTAGGCAGATGGGCAACAAGAATATACGAACAGAGAAACAATGTAACCTCTACTGAAGTAAATAATCAGCGAAAAAGACGGGCTCCGCTTTTGCAGATAGGCCGTGCAGAAGCCCTCGTACCCCAGGGAGGTATCTCTCCTCCCCCATACAGAGCATATATCCCCGTACGAGGGATTCGTCCTCCGTACGAATGGGCTTGCTGCAACCCGGCCAAACAGCTTTCAATTTCTATTCGCTCAATGCACACAATACACAACTACACAACAGTCTCCATATCAGTTTATCGGGGTCCAACCTTTCGTGTCCAGTCTCACCTCTGATCAGATATCTGCAATTTGCTGAGATTTGTACTATCTCACAAAATCTCGTCCACTCATCTGCTAAACCAACGTGCCTCACACGAGCGAAAGATCGTCAGTGACGTGAAGCGCTTTCTCGAAAAGAGTAACTTTTTATCTCAACCTGAAACTCCAAAAACAACCTCGCAGTGTCCATTTGGGAGTGAGGTTTATTCTTTCTAACGGCTCTGAAGTGTCAAAAAAAAGTGAACACAATGGCTTGTGGCTTCGTAACCTCATGCGCCAAGGTAATTTTTTTCCATTTCCTCTTTGTCGCCGGGCAGGCAATTATTCAATATTAACCTTTTGAAGGCTTATTTGCCGACCACTGAAACCAACAAAAACACCGTCTCTCGTCGTCAGAAAGGCGTCCTTACAAAAAAAAGTTCCTAACTTATCATTGCCTCGCATTATTGCTCGCCCAATCTGTTTCAATTCAGTTCCAGTATTTTTAAAGAAACCTGAATCTAAAGGTTCTTCATGCTAGCTTCTGATTCAAAACATAACGGGTTTGGAGTAAGTTGTGATCGTTCTCAAGAAAATTTAAGTGATTATGTAAACAATCGTTGAGCTTTCCTTATTACCTCGTTGCAAGTCCTCAGATTTTGAGGAACTGTTACCGAGGGGGGTTGTTTTTTTTTTTTTTTTTTTTTTTTTTTTTTTTTTTTTTTTTTTTTTTTTTTTTTTTTTTTTTTTTTTTTTTTTTTTTTTTTTTTTTTTTTTTTTTTTTTTTTTTTTTTTTTTTTTTTTTTAAAAAAAATTATCTAGAGCATATAATTATTTCTATCAAAATTCACGTTATTGCGCTAAAGTCAAACAAACCTAGTCTATGTATATGGTGTATCATGGTATGTACCAGTTCAGCTCCGCACGCGACTGCGCGCATCACATGTGGGATTCAGTGAGACTGGACAACTCGCAAAATATTAGGCCACGTGGCCGAGAAACCAATAGTAAGATGTTTCGAAAGATGCGTCAGATGAGATCCAAAGATTGTCCAATTTCGCCGAAGATTATCGCGTAGTACGCGCAGTGCATGCGGAATGAAGCTGGTACTTATCATGACTTCGTAAACATTCAGCATTCATGTCGATCGAGACTCGACGATTTAGCGGTCTATAGAATTTTCACAATTAGGGTATCAGTGTGGAAGTGACATATGGTCAATCAATAAGCATCTAGCCTAGCTCTGATGGAAATTCGCTATTAGTCAGTCCAGAGAGTTGAGTGGCTTAAGTTCCTCGCTTCTTTTGGTGGAAGATTAGGAATTGAACATATCCACGTGCTAAGAACCTGTTTCAAGTTTGAATGTGCGCACACTCAGTTGTCGTCACGTTTATTAGTTTAGTTGACGCTCATTACCACTCCTGTCACCCACCATCAACACCTCGCTCCCTTGATCGTTTGCCAGTGATGACTGCAACGAAGTTGGGACATTTGCATTCCAGACGCTCCTTATCGTTCCTTATCATTTGTTATCAGTTCATACCCACCGTTCACTCGCCACGAAGGCTACAGCGAAAATAGTGGTACTCAAATTCCTAACTTCCTTATCAACTGTTATCAGTTGTTATCACTTTCGATCAACCACTATCCGTGTTCCCGTCCTATCCCTCATGCCACTTGTATGAGCCAAGGTTCTCTGTTACTGCAAAGGCGGCAACGGAACTTGTGGTATCCACACTTCGACGCCCCTTATCAGTTCAGTTGCTACCACCTTCTTCCAATCACCCTCTTGGTCCCTGCCTCACCCCACATAATATTCATGAGTGCGAACATCCTAGGGTCAATGCAAAGGGCGTTGCGAAACTGACGATGCCTTATCAGCCCTTATCATTTGCTTCGCTCACACCATTTGGGTCCCAGTCCTACCCTACACAATATTCATGGTCAGCAATCGCCTGCTACGCGATTCGACGTAACTAGTTGGTGACATCGCTATCTGATACGGCGCCGTACTAGCTTCTCAGTATTTTTCATTCTCGGCCACCATCATCAGTGTTCAAGTCGCAGTCGCCCTATAACACCCAGAAATCTGACGCGCTCGTACAAGGGAACGAAGATATAATTTATCAGTCAGTCGGACAAAGCACACAACACACGTATATGACGCTTAGTCGATTATATTAAGTAGGATATTCCTAACTCAAATTTCAGCTACAGTATCGCCAATCTTTCTTTTGGTATTGGTTCAGTGCCTTCAAGCCTTCTTGACCTTTTGCGACAACTGCGGTTATGTTCGTACCTGTGGTTTTCCTGATATTATCAGAATCGGGCAGCGAATCCAAAATATGGTCTCAACTTGCAATAATTGCCCATAACCAAAGAACACCATCAAAGTCCTGCAACGAAATTTGGTTGCTTTCATTGACCTGCTTTTAATATAATAGATACAGAAGCTCTCAGGCATGAGACTTACATAAAAATCCAAAACCCTGTAGACGGCTTTATGCTGGTTGGAACACATTTGGGGCAGAAGGAAATTCATACTGGCACGCTTGGTGCACTTTGAGAGTTTCTAAAAAAGGAATGTCCTAAAAGTGCCATTTGCAGCTGGTTGAAAATCAAAGCAAAGTATTATTAGGTTGAAAAGAAAGTTCTGAAATACCCCACAGCCAAAAATTTAAATTTATTTTTTATCCTTTGTTTTCTAAGACCCGGAACATATTGACCATCAGACTTAGCAATACTACGCCAACCTTCGGGCAATTGGCTGACACCACATTTGTAGAAATTAGGAGAATTTTTGTCAAACAATCTTCGAAGTCGGATTTGCAGTCGTTTCTCGTCGTCGAGCTTTCTGTTCTCCAGGTAATGAGCGAGCGAGCAGGAAAGTGGAAGCAACTTGTAATGGATAGGTTGATGAATAATGGCACGGAGAACGCGGTCCACATACCCTTAGAACTTGTATCATGGACCGAAGACCGCAGCGACGTGCACCGTTCTGTCGTGAAGACCGATTGACTTTGTTCACCGTGAAGCTTTCCTGCAGTCGTTCCGAGCAGCTAGCAGCGGGTAGCCCTTGTCGTCGTCAATACTGCTGCAGAACATCACCCATGGGAAATACCGTCAAAATCCCAAAGTTTGACAACATCACCATACCCCCATCCCCCATAGTTGTCAGGTCAAGGCATTGAAACTCCGCTTTCCCATATTCTCAAACCGCTGCTGCTTTCGCATATGGTTAAAGCAGACGGTCCATTTTGTCTTCGCCAATGGCCACATGCCGCGGCCTATCGTTGCTACTGTGCGACGAGAAGTACATGTGCAGATGTCCACCCGGTGAAATCGTGCGGTACCCATCGACCACATTTCCAAGACTTGTCTAATTCCTGAAGAGCCTAAAGAACGTGCGGTGAGAGCACTCAAGACGCACTACCATACAGTGTGACGACTGTCTTGAATCATCCTCGATTACAGCGCCGACGACGTCTTGTGACAGTATCGTACGATTCTCATAGGGACCAAAGATTTCATTCTGCTGCGTAGCGTTCAAGCCGTAATGAAGGCGCCAAGACCGAGAGAGATTAAGCCCTCATTCTATCACTGGACAGATTCTGAGCAACTCTCGTGAGCTGATGTCCCGAGGCGAGGTACGCGCAGGATGAGCGCTCGGAGTGTCTCGTGGGGAAAGTTGATTCAGTGCGATGCAAACGCATTATTGGGAAAGCTGATTTGAGCACCGTACGCAGCACAGTCCGCTCCTACTATATACCACTCATGGAAAGATTCCAGAGCATTTGGGAGTAGACAATAGAAAGAGGCGCAATTAATTTATCTTAATCGCCCCAAAAACATCAAATCAAGGGTTCTCCATTACGAGTCCTTGGAAGGCATCCCCTCGAGCCATCTTGATTTGTCGACCATGCCACAGCCATGTCTATCCACATTATTGTGCAGCTTGTCGCTGGGAGTCTATCCAATTTGTGAAGAATCAAAGAAAATTTGAAGACAAATCGCAGCAATCTGAGCGTAGATTCCCCGTGACCGCGGCAATACAGACTATATAGGTTGCCTATGATCGCCAATTTGTCAAGTGATGTTCTGAAATGCGCATGCCGCGTTCTGTACGGCAATTTAGACCATTTTGTACATCGGTAGCATCCAATGAAGCGTGAATTATGATTATTTGCCGTAGTCACGTAACAATGCTCGACGGCAAAGACGCGCTGAATGTGCTGCTTCGACTTCAGCACTTTTATGTTTTCTTTGCGCGCTCCCCCCGCTCCCATCTCAACCGAGAGAGAATCGTTCGAGAAAACTCGCAGACAACCTCCACTGATGGAATTGGTAGGATGGGGCGGCACGCAGAGATGACCTTCCTTGGCCTGCGCGCGGTTTTTAAGGACATAATTGACATTTCTCATTTTCTCATCCCATAGTAATTTAGTACCCCGATTAAGTAGGACAACATAAGACGAGGAGCTGCGCCTGTTCAGAAGGTCCTAAATTATTAGTTCCTGCTGTGGAAAACATCGGTCGTAGCCTTCTTATTTTTTCACTCGCATGAGAAGCATCGCCTATGCGATAGATTCATAGGTTAGGAAACAAAAAAGTAAAGGTAAATCTAAATATCAGTGAATGACATATTCTTAATAAGCTATTACATATATAACTTATGTATATTTGTATGATAACTGATAACCACAATATACAGGGGGGGGGGCCAAAAAAAAAGACATTTTGCCTATGTCGGACTTCGGCTCTTTTTTCTTCGCAGAGATTGCTGTCGTTGACGGGAGTTCCTCAGCAGAGTATTCCCTAAGTGTTCCTCTATTAGTGTACGCAGGCTCTCCTTCACTGCCCTCACCGTCTTCAGAATATGACGTCATCTGTCACCGTCGTCAGGCTCAAGGAGGTCTACCGTAAGAGCTTCAGCCTGAAGCTCTTACGCAATTTCGTGAATCGATTTAATGTTGGATAGTTTTCTAGAGGCATTAGCTACCACTGTGCAAATCCCCTCGGAACTAGCTTTCCAGTAAGGGTCGTTATGGTACACGATCCTTCGAAGACCCCATTGAGATCGACCAGTGCACCATGTTTCCAGGGCTAATTCTTCTGATGCCGTCCACGTACGTGGCCACTATGAAGATTTTCTTATAGAATGGAATGCACTCTTTAATAATAAGTTGGAACCGTTCGGTCTGAGTTGAGTAAAATGTGCTTAAATCCATCTGGAAGTGGAGGCAAAATGTCTTTTTTTTTGGCCCCCCCTGTATATATAATTTTTATTCGTCAGATTGGA
>MU870401.1:0-15589 GCA_036418205.1 Ostertagia ostertagi | reverse complement strand
GCTTGCTCGGGGAAAGATCCGTCCAAACGAGTCTTCCGGATATGCCAGCCGTTCCATCGGTTGATACGGCAATCAATCAAGCTGATCTCACACGTTAGGCCAGCCACGCACCACATCCCGCGGTGGGCGGGACCAGCTGATGAAACGAACCCATCGCTGTAAGTAGTAGGCCAGAGGCCTTGACGGCGCGCAATCTCGAGTCAGGAGTGTGGCATCACCCCTCTGAGCGCATTCCTGGAAATATTAGTGATGGAAAGGCCTTCTATGGTCACCTGACTCGTGGCTTTAATCAAACCCACCGTCTTCAGAATATAACGTCATCTGCGCCACCTGAGGCTTACCGTAATCGCTCCGGCCTGAAGCTGCTACATAATTTCTTCAATGGATTAACTGTGAATAGCAGAGACATTAGCTGTGACTGTGCAAAACCGCTTTTGACCAGCGTTTCAGGGACGTCGTAATGGTCTATGGTACCTCGACGACCTCGTTGAGCTCGTACCGTGAACCATGTTTCCGGAAAATCTTCTGATGTCGTCGGTGTAGAAGGCTGTCATGTAACGTTTAGATAGATTAGAATGTGCTCTTCAATACTGAGTTGGGGGCAGTCGATTTGATTTTAGCAAAGTGATTAATGCTGTCTGAAATGTGGAGTCAAGTGTCTCTTTTTTTGGCCACCCCTGTATATTAAGTGGTAGCCTTAGCGCATTTTTTTCGGAAATTATGTGACACCAACGATTCTGTAGACTTCCCCTCTCGGTTGGGAGACGTGCGTTTCTCCTCCTGGGGTCAGGTCACCACAGTTGCGCGATCATTGAAGCTTAAGGTTAAGTTTGGGTTTAGACTTAGGTTAAGGCTTATGCTTACACATTGGCTTATGCCTAAGCCTATGATTGGGCCTAGGCTTAGTCCTAAGCTTGCTCCGAGCGAATGAACGGCGTCTCAATTTTAGGTGACCTGACCCCAGGAACACCTTATTAACCACGACATGTAGTTTTCCAAGATTCTTGTTGTAAAGCCAACTCCTGTGCAGTTTGTGAGCCCGTGAAGTGCTAAAAACCTTGGCGTATGCTAAATTTCAGAGCATTGACAACATTCTGTAATGGTTAGCTGCAGCCTAGCCAAACAGATGATGTACGGGACATCAAAAAGAAATATTCGCGATGTGACAGTTAACATGAATTTGTTATATTTATTATCTTCAGTTGCTCTGATGATAACAAGAAATTGTGATAATAAGATAGAAATCATTTCTTATCAAAAGCAGTTGACCCGTTTCAAAGCAAACACAGTTCGAAATAACCAAAGCAGTACATGAAAAGCAATCGTGCACAAAGCTGATCGATTGGTGTCAGATGATGGAGAGTTTGTGAGCACGAGAAGTGCTAGAATCGCTCGGTCGATGCTAAAACAGAACTATTAACTCAACATTAATTGACCAGGAGCTGACCGGTAGGCCACGGTCAAGTAGCCGTGGCCATTCCAGGCCGGAAGAAAATATTGTAACTTACAGTTTTTGATGCGGGAATGTATTGTGAATTGGCTCGTTTGTAAGTGGAAGACGAGCAAATGCGGAAAACGGTTCGACGAAATTGTCGATTGAACCAACAGTAGATGAGGATATTGGAGGCACTGAAATGATTCCTTTGAGTGACGGTAGGACAAATATTAGCTCAAAATAGACATAGGCGGTTGCTCCAATATTTTTAGATGAAACAGATTTAATTCCACTGCGACATCTCGACAACTAACTGGCGCGGCGTTTACTGTCATTTTACAGTGCTCGCCAACGACCTTCCCTGGGTTATGGGTTCAGCGGTCAATCGACTAGGACTGCCCTTGACCTTGCTATTTGCCGAACCAAAGTATGAAGATAGGGTTTAGACATTGAACGATCCCTCATCCATCTGTCCGCGTTGATGTCAACTCCGACACCATAGAGAGGCCCCACGCTCGTCATTGAACGGCGCGGTATTAGGCTCACGGAAAAATATGTTAGCTATCGCCGCCTAGAGTAGCCATTGACCTGGCCCACACGTGGAGTAATGCGAGCTAGCATGGGTTGTCTCATACGGCTGCTCTCACGAAGTCGGCTCAACGCTGGTGACTCCGAAAACTCTTGTAAGGAGCTTTCCTGATCTGCCCTCTCGCTGCTAACTGAGGGGGTCTACTTTTGGCCTTGTCGACGGTGCTTTTTCGTTTCCTCTTCACTGCCGTTCTGCTTCGCATCTCTACATCAGTCAAGCGCCATAATATCTCAAAATCGAGCCCGACCTATGCCTCTAATCATTCAACCAGCAGCAGTGCCACAGGGAGCTTGTGTCTAGCTTCGAATTGAGAAGTAATGAAGGACAAAGATAGGCAATCCTTCTCAAGTGCAAAACTAGGCTAATGAATGCAAGTAAGTACCTGTCACAAACGAGTAATGTAGAGAGTCTGGTTACCGTGCGATACGTTCTCGGTATTGTGTGCGTATGACTGTCGATGATATTGTTGATCGCTGGCGGAATATTGCATAACACGAAAATTCCCGTCATCACTATCGTCATCACGGTCATTCTGGAAGGAAATGAGATTTTAACGTTAACAATGCTGATGAAAATACAACATTGTTTTATTTACTGGCAGGGACCAATTTAACAAGAAAGACACGTCTCGCGCGTTGCTGGTGGCAAGAGCCATAAGTTCGTGCTGGCCAAGTAGCTGAAAGATCAAGGTTTAAACTTGTAGAACAGGAAGTCCATTTCGTTATAACTAAAAAATAAAGCATTTGCCGTTGATCAATCCCTTTTTGGATGCGGCGCGCATTCTACTTCCATTTGTACATTCGTAGTGGCGTTTGAATGCGATGTGGCCTATACAATGACTTGCGGGGCCAGCCGATGTACAAGTCAGTGTTTTTATCCTCCCAGACAAGTCTGGTACCAATTAACCGACCCCGGAGGGATGGAAGGCTTGGTTGGCCCGGGCGACTCACGACCCAGGATTTGATCCCCGGACCGCTCGCGTGGTAAGCGCGCCACTTGCCACTACACCACTTCCGCCCCTTCGTATACAGTAGCGGTCAAAAGTGTTCGCCGAAACGGTTTTCCGTGCTTCCTTTTTTGCCAGAAAAAAATCAATGGTGGCCTCGAAATTTTTTCTTTGAATATCCTGATTCTTTAAGACTTGAGGATATAAAAACACTAGAAAACATAGTATATCAATCTTTGGAGGGCGTTGCTCAAGCGAGAAAAATAATGCACTAAAAATCGTTTCGGCGAACACTTTTGACCGCTACTGTATCTCGTATCACATCCAGCTAGTCAATACGTAATGAAACACCGATCACGCTTACTGCGTGCGTTTGCTCTTGCAGCTCTGAGAGTACCGCCTTTTTGGGAAATATCGGACACGTTCATGGAAGATTCACGATCTCCCAGGAGGGCCAGAATATCGTTCTTCAGATCCCGAGAGGATTTAAGGGCGAGACGTGCGAAGCTCTAAAACACGCTTCACAGGGCTTGAAAAGGTCAGTGTCCCTTCCTGATATTTGCACTCATCATTCCTCTCGCCTACGTAGAACTCTGCCCTTGCCGTTATTCTAACATTTGGAGGAGTCCCCTGACTTTTACGTGCTCTAGTGAACAAGTTCGCATGTTTGAGTGAGACCACAGATCCCTAACGAAAGACGATTCCTCAGACTCCCGAGCTATGATTGCCTGGCGTTTCAGCATAGCTCAAAATTTGAACAAAAAACTATTGTATAATAATATGAAGGAAAAATCTGAAAACTCACTTCCGTTCGTCAACGTCCCTTCGAGTTCGGGTATTGCTTTGAGTCAACTGTTTGTGTGTTCGATAAGCTTCACGCACCTTAAGTAGCAGATTTATAGAGCAAAAAAGCATTGAAGATTAGTAGAATGGCCAAAGCGATCTGGGTCAAGACATAAGGATGCAGCGGTGCAGCAACAATCGCAACGCATCACGCGCGCGTCATGCACTTATGGCAGCATCACGGCTCGCGTCGTCATTGCACTTTAGTGTGCTGGGTATGCTTACTTTCTATCAGATCCGTAAGCGTATTGTGACTATTGGCGAGAAAGGTCGCGTACTAGCCTCATGTTCTCGGAGGGTGCCGAACATGATGTCTGGCCAATCAGGATGATAAGGAGGGCAATACCAAGGCCAATATCAAAAGACATGCAGAAACGGTGTTGGGCAGGTTCTAAAGTTCTGAAGCAGTCAGAAACACGACGCGACGTCGAGGCCCGCTTGTAAATGACGTTACTGCGAAAGTTGTCAAAAATAAATGCTAACCATAAGAAAAATTCTAAACAAACCTTCTGAATGACGATAGCATTCACGACGATGATGCACCGTCCATGGTATCAGTAGAGTAAATATCACATACATATAGGTCATATAAATCAGCTTGATACGTGGGGATCGAGCCGTAGGGATGAGGGTGTGATTTGACCAGAATCATACCAGTACAATCTCGCAAGAAGCTTGCAGGGCAAAATGGTGAAACAGCAACTGAAAACCAGCATATCAATAGCAGATGTAGATTGATAAATCAAAAATCTATCTATTTATTCGATTACAAATATGAAAGCTATGTACGCAGTGCCGTTACAGTAATCGGTGTAATTTTGCAGAAGGACCCTTGCAGGAGGGAGTTATGGTGATTGGAACGTTTCCAGAGCCCGTGAAAGTGAGTGTGGGAACGCGGCTCAGACGCGTTCCGAAATGACAACCAAATTGGATGGGCGGAAATCTTGACCGTTGGATACGATAGGTAGTTGTAATGGGGATCCCGAACTTGCTGACGTTTGAAATAGGATTAACGAAAAAATGTCTACTACCTAGACATCAAACAAAGTATGAGTACGCAGACAGAGACTACGGTTATAGGTATACTCAAATCCAAGTTCAAGCGCATTGTTATGCAGAGATTATAGGCCATAGGGCATGGAAAAATCCCTGCTCGATCAATGGATTCCGCGAGGTTATTTTTTTTTCGCTGGTTATTTTTGTTAGCTATCTTCTGTTACCCTGTTATACTAGGTAAGAAGACAGCATCATTTTTTAAGACGATAATGAGGAAGCAAATAATAAGTGATTAATAGATAAATGTCAAGCAGTAATATAAATTAAATAAGCTAAATTAACGGGTGAAAAACAGTCAAATGAAGCTTTTGCGCTTCAGAGACTCAGTGGACAGCATTGTAAAATTGCTTATTCACTTTAGACATATTTATTTCTATGATTCAGATATTATTAATTGTTGTTGAGATTTATTTATACAATTTTCATCGGACCACTTGGAAGGAGAGCGACTCCACAGATGAACGGTACGTGTGATGTTTTGGAGTTAGCCAGAGCACCGTTTTTTTAATAGAAAGAACACAGCAATGAAGCGTCCGACGCAAAGATCGCAGACACAAAGGTTCCACATTGATCCGCTGAATATAGAAGAAATAAAGCAAGGGTCGTTCGTGGTCAAAATCTTTGTTTTTTTAGCATCAAATTTCCCGTTCGAAGACAAGTGCACGCGCTCCCCAAAACTCAATGTACGCAGATCGACGCAAATTTTTTTTATCTCAATATTTGACTTTACTATTGGGAGAGATAAATTGGGAGTAATAAATAGAGAGCATACGTTACTGTCTTTCAAAAATAGAGCCCCAGAGCCGTCAACAAAGAAGACAGGACAATGGCATTCAAGCGCCTCATGTCATTTCGCATAGATTAATTTTCATATGGGATATTTCTTTTAGGGTAAACAGACGATTGGACATCTTGGATCTTTGGACGGCACACGATCTTGAGGGCAAGCCGACGCATGGCGCATCCCGAATGTAAAGATGATCACCGATGGTATTGTCCTCATTTCAATTGCTTTGAATGACCCCTTCCCCTCCGTCCTCCATAGCCCGCACCTTCTCACGGTTCCAAGGTCTACTCTTGAAAACTGAATTTTTTGAATTAAAATAGGACATTGGAGAACAGTGACTGTTCGGACCGTTGCGCTAAAGATAATTTGTATGAAAAATAAAATCAGCTTTTATAAGATTATAGGAAACTTTGCTGTACCTGCTTGTGCAATCAGTGATAGTGGATATGCTATCAAGGTCGATCGCCAGAAAAAGTGGCAAACTCGGCTGTCTACCTGAAAACATAGAATTTTACCTGGCAAAATTTCAAATATCCTAATTAGGGTACCAATAGCTGGCACTAAAGATATGCAGTCTCATCGTGCCAGATGGAAATTGAGCTAGCTGGAATCAAGGCTATTTGGCTAGGTAAGCAGCAGAGCTGTTATCTTGAACATTACATATACTTTTCCTGAATTGTAAAAAAAACTGTCAGAACGACCCCTCCACCTCCCTCCACTTGCCCCTCAACTTCCGTCACCACGACCCTCTCTGACTCTGTGAAGCTCGAATACGACCCCTTTCCAAAATCATAAGTACGTAGCAATCAGAAATACGATTTCATACCAGGTAATCCCAAATGCAACCCGCTGAACTTGGCACGGACGATTAGCCCACACCGAACCACAAGGTACTTTGGGGAGCATGTTACCACAACACCACAAAGACCTTTCATGGAATGGATCTCTCTTGAATGCTGTTATTCTACTCAGGGGAGGTTGAAGGCATAACTTTGAATTTGTAAACGCACTTCGCAAATTTTTTCGAGTTTTTAAATTAACATTGGGTGGGGAACGCTGTGCGGTAGATCTCGTCTCTTTAGGCTTAACTAACTGTACCAAGACTATTGAAGAGGATGTTTCAGTAAGATGGACATCGGCAATCCCAGCAATTGTTCAGATCTATAAGGCATTCAAATAATAGCAAAATTTTCAGTGGAAGACGATGGTATGGATCAGTTGGAAGAGCTGCTGAGCCTAATCCATTTCATACCCTACTCAGAGTGTCCCTCAAAGTACTAGGCGATTTTAATCACCTTTCTGACGCCAATTCTCAGCAGACAGATCATTCGGTGTAGAAACAGCTCGAGTAAACTCTTTTCACGGAAACGCTCAAAATAGCCGCTATATTGAGAGATCTAAGGCTTCGTCTGAAAGCCTGCTTTGTTACTTTTGCCTAATCTGTGCATTCATTCATGGGAAAGCCATTGATGCAAATGTTCTCACACTTCAGTTCTCCCTTCGGGAGCGAGTAGGTGAAGGAATCTTATCAGAAATCAATTCTGAAAGAAAAAAGTGTCCAGACAAACTTTTGGGTCAATTCCCGTGTCACGGCAACTTTGATCGTCGTACAACGGGGATAAAAAAGAGGTTTGTCTCCCTTCCATCCCCCACATTTTACGTGAACAAGATCAGCTGTTTGTTGATGAAGTTCAAGGAGGAAAATCCTATCTTTCAAAGGAAGCGTCGCCCAAATAAATCCCGCGTTAACGAGTAAGAAAGATGCATAGTGGATTAGGTGGGAGACCTAGATAGGTTCTTCACGGGGCAGTAGTGCCTTGTCAGCGATGAGAAAGCCGTCAGAAACGAACTCTTCAACTCCAAGAGGCTCTTGCTGCCCACGATTTCCGACGTAAAGGCGGAAAAGGCACTACTTCTGGATGGCACTCAATGGTAGTACAGGGCGGCTTATCTTTATCCGTATCGTATCGTCTTTCGCTGGGTGATTTGCTCGTCGCATTTATTCTCTATCTCAGTTTCTCAGTTCCGTGAATAACGAGCTTTTGCCCTCCTCTAAGCAAGCGCGACCGCTTCCCTCAAAGACAGCGTGTGTTATACTTTTGTAGGAGGTGAGGAGGATGTTCTGAGAGGACTTTGTACGAAAAGTCATGGATTTGGGGGAATGTTGGATTTTTTTCATGAGTTACTCCTTCCCTCCCCCTTCACGCGTCGAAAGACTTTTTGCGATGGAAAGTAGATGAAGGCTTGGAAGTGGAGATAGCTTGCAGAAGAAACACGTGCCCCCCGAGGAAGATTACTGCTGCGCATGATTAGGATAGTTTCGCCGGGGAGAGCGGTAGTGGTATAGTGACCCGTTTAAAAAAACGGGAGCTCATTTTCAAGCTAAAGCTCTTCACAAACTAATATTTGATCCCGTGATCACTCTGACGGGAAAAGAGTCAACCACTGCTGACCAAATGCTGCTCATCTTGCTTGAAATACTGCCCATGACGGCGCTGTAGGAGGGATTCAGGCGAGAGATTGAGGCCATATGTAATTGTACAGTATCACAGTAAGCATAAAACATATGTATTATACTATATCCTGCGAGTAGGACCGCACATCAGAGTGAGGCTTAGCCCTTTTTCAGTACCTCTTTGTGCAAAAAAACCTGTTTGACTTGGCGGTGATGTACATGTGTCACGAAGTGTGGGAAATAAATATAATAAACGATTTGACTATGTGAAATTCTTAATACATAGATATATCGAGAAAACTTCCCAAGTGATACATTGAAAGGAAATCGGGCAAGACAGAGCTGAACTTGATCAGAATATCGCTCAACATTGATATTAATGAGTTACCGTCCTATTCAAGTTTGGGGGATGGTTTGTGCCACCGAACGGAAACGCGATCATAACAAAATACATATATTATATAAATAAGGCAGCAACCGATTAACGCTCTATTATAATGACTACACAGCTCAATCTATAAAAGTGAAGCCTACCCGCAGAAAAAGCTTCATGGACTAGATTCCGGGATCCGATTCCGCCCCACTGATAGTGTGGAGAGATGTTCAACGCTTCACAGAAGAAGCGTAGAAGAGTTTCGGCAGCAACGTAGATGACTGTTCAATGACTTCGAGCCTTAGCGGTCGATGCACCGGAATCTGTTCCTATATGATCGTTGCCAACAAGAAAACGGGTCTAAAGGTAAAATGTCTTTCCGGTAAATTCCCGACCTGGGTCAAGTACGATTACTCGGAATTGCACGGGACCCCGTTGCCACGGCGCTTCGCGCTGCTTTTAAAACATTTTTTCTTGACCTTAAAATATAAACGGCGAAATGGTACCAGACTTGTCTGGGAGGATAAAAACACTGACTTGTACATCGGCTGGCCCCCGCAAGTCATTGTATAGGCCACATCGCATTCAAACGCCACCGAATGTACAAATGGAAGTAGAATGCGTGCCGCATCCCAAAAAGGGATTGATCAACGGCAAATGCTTTATCCTTTTATTACGCAGCGCTAAGGTTCAATCTATTATAAGTGAATCTCAAATAAGTGCTGAATCTCTACGGTGGCTGCGGAGCCAATGAGAGCAATAGCTGCTACACGATTAGGCAGCTGCATGTTCTCCTTAAGGAATGGCCGCACGCATGTCGTTCGAATATAAAATCGTGAAGTGTTCCAAAAGCAATGCTGGCTACACAAAATGAATGAATCCAGCGCGAATACTTCTCATGTTCGTTGTACTCTCGAACTACCCGTAACAAATGACTGACTAGAAGGACAAACGAACTTTGCTTGGGATGGACTACTGGGATTCGATCTGATCAATATTAGAAACATTCTAGAAGACTATCACAATCGGTTTATTAATAAGTTTAGATCCGCCCGTTTCGTATAGCATACATTATACGAAAGCAAAGCGAAAATGCTAAACTTACTGGATTTGGTTGGTTTTGGCAAGCATTCATTGCTGGATAGATGAGCAACGTCGACAAGAGCACCAGCACATCAAACAACGACAATCCGCACAGCAAAACCTGGAAAATTCACTCAACTCGGAAACAAAATTTCAGAGAAAAAAAATTAGGTGATGTGGTTGTCAAGGGGGAAGAATATTTCGTGGCTACCTGAATAGAGAGACATAACAACTGAAACCAGGTATAGGAAGAGGCAGAAACTCCGGAAAAATAGAAGTTGGCTACAAACGCCCTGGAGCTAATCTTCACTGTTAATGCTCAAAATTTCGCTTTCAACAAAAACGGGATCATTTATGCAGTTGTGAATGCCGTGTCACCACAATGCCCCCGTATCTTGCGATAGCGCCAGAGATTCAGTGAAATCAATTTGTTCAGTAGAGTAATTACTTTATTTATCAAACATCAAGATGGTCAATTATTATTGTGATGGAAAGGTTGTTTTAGGAACTCAATAACGCCGTTTGTACTTTTGAATTTGTTTAAGGGGAAGGGGGATTGAATCAATTCAATATTCATTCAAGCGGGACCATGTGATTAAAGAAATGCCGATGGTGTTAATCAATATCCATACTATCAATCGATCAATAAATTCAATAATTCAAAAGCGGGTTTTTGTTTTCAAATGTGACGATTCACTTCATTTTATGAAGATAGATGCGATTTTCAAACTGAGCAGCAATCGGAGCAAAGAGGTTCGGTAGTCATGTCACACGGCTTACTGTAGGTAAATATTCGTACCTCCAAGGATGTGCGTCGCATTTTTGCGAAAACCACAGCTGAGAGAGCAGCGGCAGCAACACCGGGTATGCATATCTGAAAATGAACATCATCATTACTATTATATTTGTTTACTATTTATGTTGACACTGTCCTATGTCGATTTACCTAACAAGTGTAAATAAGTTTAAATATTCGACATTTTGGAATGGATACTTTTTATTTTATTTTATGTGTTTTGTTTTGCTTTTATTCAATTTTATCTGTTTATTTGTTTGTTCACTTGCTACACCCACGATTTTTTTTTACCTATCCTACATTTTCGAGTGAATCTGCTTCTGCAACTTTTGCCCTTTACCTTGAGGACTCAGGAGTTCCCCTCACCTCAACTGACAGAGCGTAGCCCTTTTTAGCTGATATTTCCTGTGCCAGGAGTGCAGTCGCAGTTAGCTTCATGTTGATCTGTGATCAGGTAAAGTTCCCTGGCGTAGCCGAATACTACCACGAAAACCCCTATCAACATGTTAGGAACCTGCGGTAGCCTCAGGGGAGATTAACGAGCCGACATGGGGTAATTACTCAGCAATTGGTCCGAGACGGAACTGGTCCATTGCACATCAAATGCTCATCATGCGTCGTCATTGACATGACATGACCATGAACAGCATAATAAGAACTCTATGGCCAAACCGAAGTGAATGATTGGCCAATTTTGAGGAATTAATTAGAAAAAGGCAAAATCACCTAACAGCTACTGATTACGCTAGAGTTTTTAGATGAATATAAAACTCAATACGCTGACTCCATTGGACCATTGGAATGTGAATGCAGAGGTGTCAAAGAAGAAAAAAAAACAAGCAAAATGGAGGGAAACCCGAAAGATGGCACCCCTTTTCCCCGCCGACTTCAAATACGGACGGGTTAATTACAGCTGATGGCACCTCGGTGGCCACTCGACAACTTGCCATTTACAATAATACTATCAGTAGCTATCTTATATGTAATCGTTATAATATATGTACTCCTACTGCGGAAAAGGATATCACCTATGTGCGTCAGGTACTTAAAAGTACGACTTCATTTTTGCTCGGGCAAGCCTAGATAAGCTAGGCCCATCATATAGATACAGCACACAGGCAGGTAGTGTTAATGCTTCTCTTCGGTCTGTAGTATAGACCCCTAGAGGACAATCACAAATGTGGCGTTCTCGTGCACGGAAACCGACCGATAAGAGCGCTTGGGCCTTGCAAAGTAAGCTGCCCAAGCTGCAGACTTTTTTCTCTTATCAGGCTGTTGTCTGGCGATCTCTCATCTGTAGCGCTCTCTCGCCCATACTCTCCTCTCCGCGCTTAGTCTCTCATTCCCTTAGCACAGCCGATTAGGAAGGTGAGTGAGCCCTTAACCTAAGCGTTTTTGACGGATTCTTTTCCTTTTTTCTTTACTGCCGGCCCACTTCGCACCAATACATTCGCATTCGTGTGCAAGAGCCACACCAATGTGATCCTGGGGCATGCCTTTAAGCATAAGTCTTAAAGCTCAAGCATACATTAGGTTTTAATGATCGCGCAGTCTGGTGCTTATGAACGTCTACCCCCCTCCCACTCCCATGCGCAAAAGGGAAAATTAAATGAGGAAGATTAAAGGTGTAGCTTGACGTGAAAGGCACTCCTGAAAAGAAAATCACATTGCTGATCGGGCGCATTCTGCCCCGAAAGCGCCACATAACTTCTTGGTACAAGTATGCTCTACCCTCGACTACATATCCTCTCTTCATAGAATCAGGCCTCATAAGAGTTTTGTTTTCAAGTTTTTGTGCATGAGAAATGAACCTCTTCAGGCGACAGCTCGCAACTATGACAACTCGTGTGCAATTGTGACAATCGAATAAATAAAAATATAAATAAATAGAACTATGAAAATGGTAGGCTGGGGGACTGTAGGCAAAGAAAAACGCATTAAAAGGCTACTGCCTTGTCTACCTCCTAAATTAACGCAGCGCGAACGTTTTCAACGTCTGAGCGTCCCTTGGAACGCTGAGGAGCAGCGCCAGAGTTAGGCTAAGAGGTCGCATGAAAAAGTTTAGGGATGCAGTTTGTCACATAGTTCGGCGTGAAAAATGCACACGAGCCGGAATCCGAAATGTCCATGGTAGATTAGTTGATCGCTCGAGGGCAGGCAAAATGCGACGTGCGCTTTTTGCTAGTAACTGGCTTTCCTTTAGTGTTGAGTGATCGTCAAATACCTTCACTTCCGGCAATTATAAGTGGGAGTGCATGACTAGCAGGGTAATCTGATCCCTATTTATGCTCTTCGCAGCGTCTCATTTCAGAATTCCGTCCACTCGTTCGCGACAAGTGCAATCCTCTTGTCATAGAAAATCAATTTCAGCACATCAAACTTGACAAAAAAGTGCTGTCACGACGTCAGTCCAGATTTTCGCAGTTCAAATATTAGGTAGCGATTACTGAATTTCCCGAGGTCTGCCATGTGTCATTCAGCACAACTTAAGAAGGTCCACGAGGGAAAACCCTATTATTAGTGACGTTGGGATACGAGGTAGAAGGAAATTATATGTACTCCTACTGCGGAAAAGGATCACCTATGTGCGGGTGTGTTTCAGTTTTCCTCCTCAGGTCAGGTCACCTAAAATTAAGACACCATTCATTTGCTCGAAGCAAGCCTAGGAATAAGCCTAAGCCCAATCTTAGGCCTTAAAGGCACAACCCAGGCAGAGTTCGGTGTGAACGCTTCTCTTCGGTCTGTAGTATAGACCCCTAGAGGACAATCACAAATGTGGCGTTCTCGTGCACGGAAACCGACCGATAAGAGCGCTTGGGCCTTGCAAAGTAAGCTGCCCAAGCTGCAGACTTTTTTCTCTTATCAGGCTGTTGTCTGGCGATCTCTCATCTGTAGCGCTCTCTCGCCCATACTCTCCTCCGCGCTTAGTCTCTCATTCCCTTAGCACAGCCGATTAGGAAGGTGAGTGAGCCCTTAACCTAAGCGTTTTTGACGGATTCTTTTCCTTTTTTCTTTACTGCCGGCCCACTTCCCACCAATACATTCGCATTCGTGTACAAGAGCCACACCAATGTGATCCTGGGGCATGCCTTTAAGCATAGAGTCTAAATAAGAAACTCAAGCATAACATTAGGTTTTAATGATCGCGCAGCTCTGGTGCTTATGAACGTCTACCCCCCTCCCACTCCCATGCGCAAAAGGGAAAATTAAATGAGGAAGATTAAAGGTGTAGCTTGACGTGAAAGGCACTCCTGAAAAGAAAATCACATTGCTGATCGGGCGCATTCTGCCCCGAAAGCTCGTATAACGTTCTTCTGCTTGCTCTAATCCGCCTTGATACTCATCTTCTCTTATAGTCATCCACCTTTATTAAGAGACTTGTTTTGAAGTTTGGGCATGAGAAAAATGACCTCTTGAAAAAGACGACTCCACAACTATGACCACCTTAGCGATCGTGACAACGAATAAATAAAAAATAATTATATAAAGTTATGGGCGGAAGTGGTGCAGTGACAAGTGGCGCGCTCACCACGCGAGCGGTCCGGGATCAAATCCTGGGTCGTGAGTCGCCCGGGCCAACCAAGCCTTCCATCCCTCCGGGGTCGGTTAATTGGTACCAGACTTGTCTGGGAGGATAAAAACACTGACTTGAACATCGGCTGGCCCCCGCAAGTCATTGTATAGGCCACATCGCATTCAAATGCCACTGCGAATGTACAAATGGAAGTAGAATGCGTGCCGCATCCCCAAAAGGGATTGATCAACGGCAAATGCTTTATCCTTTATAACTAATAAAACTAACTGAAAGTGGTAGGCTGGGACACTGTAGCGCAAGTTAAACTAAAAGGATCCCGCTTCGTTTTTTTTACACTCCTCGAATTACCCACCACCGAACGGTCACATGTCTCAGAGCAGTAAACTTGGAAACCTGAGGCACACGCACAAAGTTAGACCTAAGAGTTCCACATGAAAAAAGTTAAGGATGCAAGTTCGTTCACACAGTTCGCGGAAAAATGCCTAGCCGAGCTGAATCGCCGAAAGTGTCGCATGGTAGAAGTTGATCCCGAGGCAGCCGACAATGCGACCTGGGCGCTTTGCCGTGCACTGGCCTCTCGCTTTTAGCTTGAGTGGACGTTAAATACCCTTACTCTCCGGCAATTATAGTGTGGGATTGCATGACTCACGGGGGGTAATCTGTTCCCTATTTATGCTCTTCGCAGCGTCTCATTTCAGAATTCCGTCCACTCGTTCGCGACAAGTGCAATCCTCTTGTCATAGAAAATCAATTTCAGCACATCAAACTTGACAAAAAAGTGCTGTCACGACGTCAGTCCAGATTTTTCCAGTCACATATTAGTAGGATTACATGAAATTCCCCTTGAGAGTCTGGCATGCTATCGATCATCACTAACTAAAGAGATCCACGAGAGGAAAATCCTATTCTACTTTTCAGTGAGCGTCGGGCATACGGGTGGAAGCAGAAGGGCGTGGGAGTAGAATTGTTCCGGATTCTTATAAAGCTGACCTTGGCCGAAAATAGCGCCAGGTTCTCAGAAGTGCCATCTCAAAGCTTTCTCTCTTGTCTTTCTAAAAGTACATCTGAATAGGACAAAATCTGCCTGAGTGATTGATTGGTTGAGGACAGCATATTCCCTAAATGCTTCTATTTTTATTCCAGATAGCCCTTGGGAGTTCTTCCTTGTTTCTTCTGTAGCTCGACTTCACAGATCACCTTCAGGATCCGTAAATATGTTTGCTCAGAAGAATTTGGATATTGTTTCGGACAACCCCGAAGCGGAGAAATTGCTATTTGACACATCTACACGTTTCAATGCCCCTTGAATTGCGAAAGAATGTTCAATGCATGGCGTATAACAAGGGAGACAATCACATACCTGGGACTTTTTACGTGTTCTGAAGAGGTATAGATTCACCGGGGCCGGGATTGAAACACTGATCATAGGACTGAGCTGATGGGGTCCCTTCTAATCCCTGCGTCCATATGAACCGGATGTGAAACGGTTCCCCGATCCCGAAGCCCCGGATTCATGATGAACGGAAAGTTCAAGACGCTAGGGTTCAGGTCTCAATTAGGGTCAGCTGACGTGCTTACAAACTAAACGCCATACACATGAACGTCATCAAGTTCACAGAGTTGATTGACAGCTTTTCAAAAAACTAGTAAGTGCTTGGTTGAGGTCGTGCAGAATATTGACAGGAGCCGTA
>MU870400.1:27103-40897 GCA_036418205.1 Ostertagia ostertagi | reverse complement strand
CTAAGGCCGATGTCAGACTTTGCGAATCGCGCGATTCGCTAGCGTCCGCGGTCGCGTTGCGGTACCAGCCAATTGAGTGATTCACTGGCCGCGACGCGACCGCAGACGCTAGCGAATCGCGCGATTCGCAAAGTCTGACATCGGCCTAAAGGCGACTTTCCGACTCGATCGGACGGGCAGTTGATACTAATCGGTGTCTATCATAAGCCCTACTGCCTTTATATAGCGGCATTTCAAAATCTTATATGAAATTCTGAGTCTTCTCCATTGACGAGGGAAGGAACGCAATGCGACAGTGGTGAACCCTACATACAGTAACTCCAATTTTTACGGGGGCAGGAAATAGGCGATGTGAGTGAACTATGTCTCTTTGCTTTTACACCAGCCGCATCGTCCCTGGCAAAAATTGGGATTGCTATAGGCCACAGGATTTGCTGCCCTATTCGGCCCCCTAGTGTAATATACCCGATCGCCTATCTCTGATGGTCCCTACCCGTTTTGATTGACTTTCTGCTGCAGATCTCTGTCCCCTCCAATTCTCTGAAACATGCGACTTCATCATATTCTCAAGGTCAAACACCTTTGGGGGGAGGGGGCGCTTGGGGAGCAGGAGCGGATGTGAGCCAATGTTGTTTTCATTCCCATTTCAGGAAAATCAATTTCCAGAGGAAGACAAAATCAAATGGTATACTTCTAAGGGAAAGGGGAGCGTGATTCTCGAAGCACCCAACTTTTTTTCCCCTTTTGCCTTGTAGCTCTTTGTTCTTTGTCCTCTTCCTCTAACTTGCCCAATTTCACGGCAATATGTTGAGTGACTAGACAACTCTCCATACATAATTTGTAGTTATCGGCGAAATTTCCATTTGCATATTCTGTTGACTCTCCTTCGTGAAGCTCATATTTGTACGAAACCGAGGTACTTCCGGCAGTAGCACCTTTTCATTGGTGAAATTGTAAAGTAGGACCAAAAAATGGTCTTGGTTTCGACATCAATCAAAAATTCCATATAAACTTTCTGAAATTAAAAAAAAATGCGCTATCAATATATAGGAGCATCCTTTCAGGACCACGCCTAAGGGCAGAAACTCGGGAAAAATGAAAATTGCTCAAGCACCCTGGAGTCTCTTCTCTCTCGCCTTAATCCTTTTGCTTAGTCTCGACCTCGACAAAAAGGTGATGTTTTACGTGGTTGCAAATGCATTGCCATTACGATGCCCCCGTATCCTGCAATAGCGCTCTGAAATTAATCGATAATTGAATGTCCTCTCTTTCCTTACTGATGCGCACTGAAGTAGAGCATTTTTATTTTTTTTTACGAAAGTACGTGCATTTTATTTTAGTTTCTGTGAAAGGCACGTCCACACGAAACCTTTAACCGACTCGATTCAATTCCTCTGTCTAGCCTTAATCTTCGAAAAAAGTGCTTAATTTTGACAAAGACCATTTCGTTTTCGCAACTGCGAAGCAAATTTTCTGCGCTATCGCAAGATACGGTGGCATGTGGGGCACGCAGCAAACACGGGTCAACAACTCATTCTTTTTGTTATAAATGCGCAATGGGGAAGAGCGTGAGAGAGGTGTGTGTTTCAGTTCCTTCCAGAGTCAGTTAACCAAAATATGACACCGGCTCAGCCCTCGAAGCAAGCCTAGGACTGACTTTTAGGCTCAATCATAGGCTTGAACATAAGCCTAATAAGCCCAAGCCCAAACATAACCTTGGGTCCCGGTGATCGCGCCGCTTTGGTGATCTGACCAAGAAGATGAACTGAACGTCTTCCTTGGGAGAAACAGCCGTATTAGAAGCTTTTTTGTTCCTTCCTCCGGTATTCCTGCCCCCCTTCCTGGGTTTACTTCTAGATGACGCCTCGTATCTTGCAAGATCGCCCAAATTTGGTTGTATACTAAACAAATAAACATAAATGTATACAAACAACATTTCAACTTTGAAATTGCAAAAGGGCGATAATATTGAGTCCAAAATTAGATGGCTGATCCTTTTTTTTACAAACTAGCTAGGCATAAGCAATTTAAGAGGTCCACCTGAGATCAGTCGAGTTCTCGGGAAGACAGGCAGGTGAAAGAAATTGCTCCGAAAAACAATTACGCTCAAGGTTTTTCCTCGATATCCTCTTGACAGATGACATTTCTAAGCAATCAATGTTGGCTGCGTTTCTCAGCCGTTGATTCGATACACCAGGCGCTTTTATTTTGTTAACGGGGGTTCTAAGTAGAGGACTTGTGATAGTGCTATTTGGAGAGCTGGCCACTTACTTTGATGAATCCTATTTCCGAAGTGCCACTCGCCAATGAAACCCGCATCAACATCTTTAGGCTAAGATTAGCTTCAGGGCTATCCCTTGAATCAACAAACTTTTGACAACAACGCCAGCAGCAACACCTAGAGATTCGGCATTCGGGATAACACTCAATCTAGCCCCTGATGAATGAAGCACTTCTCCCCAACGCGCACCTCCCGCACCCCTAGACAAGTCCGCATGCCTCCCTATCAACATTTCCCCTTTTCACCTCCGACGTTATCGTGTAATCTCCTCGACCGTGGAAATAAGGTTTCCCCACCCGGATAGTTTTATACAAGTTGAAATGGCAGAAGGCGTAAATATCCTACGTACGCATCGATCCGGGATCTGAAAACGCAAGCGGTGCGGTGCCAAGTAGCGGTAGGTAGTCCTGCCTTGCCACAACGCCATCTTCCCCCTTATGTGCACTCACTGCTCCACATAATAACAATAGCGTCGTCCTCTTTTGAAAGTACTTCATATAAAAGTCCTACCCATTGGCAACGATGGTACAAGCCTTTCCAAGAACTAGCCTTAGACTGAGAAAAGTCGTTTGGCCGGTAAAATCGCAATAGAAAGTTACTAGGATTGGAAATGCAACTGGAATGCTGCACTTCTTGAAAAGAATCTCCGAACGACGGAAGATATCTGTGGCTCTTTCAGATCAAACGTGCAATGTCAAATTGGAAAAGTTCCCAATAGAGTTAACAAGGGCCGCAGCACAAAGTGCCACATTTGGCTTTGAAACTGGGGAGGGGGTGGCGGGCCCGGCGGGGCGGGCTTTCAAAGCGACCTTAAACTTGACTGAAGTGGTACTCCTCATGTGTAAGAATGGCTACAGCTTAATAGAGCGGCGTAGTCGTCAAGGTTTTGGGAGAACTTTCGCTTATTCCTGTTGAAGTACAGAATTCTTTTCAAACACTGAAGTTCAGGAACCTCTGAATCGATTTTTTCTTATGTAACTATTTCTTTTATCTTTTTTCTCTGCTTTTTCTTATGAAACCTGGAGTTTAAGTCAGGTTAAGTGCACGAATTTTGTATTAGATAGTGCTCAGAAGAGTGGCTGTACTTTTCGTTGTATTCTAGAACAACTTGATTCCATTTCTTTATGTACTTACACAGTTCTATGTCGAAATGTAGCAAGATACAATTTCCAAAAGGCTGCTATCGGATATTTTCTAAAGTAAGTGTCATTTTGAACGCCGCCTAGTAGGCTTCTGGATGCGGATGCTGTTCTCAGAAAGAGCGCCCGGTAGCGCAGCCCCCTGGAGGCGATGTGCAAGTGGAAAAAGATTATGAGATTTTGTGTTGTATTGAAAGGATGGTTGCTGAATAGTCCTCTAATAACGAAGGAAGTGAAAGAAGTGGATGAGAAACGCGAAATCAGGCTCTCTGCTTCTGAATGCTCGTCTTGGGTTGAACCCAAGGAGGTAACTTACGCTAGGTCAGGGCCATGGTAAATTGCGGCACGTTTTAAAGAAAATTATCTCTCTCTCTTAATGTTAGTGGGTTTCAATGTTACCCCTACCCATCTCAACAGTCAGTCAGCCTTAGAAGAGGCGGCTCCCCTGAACAACCGCTCTTTCCCGCAACCACGACCCCAAAAAAACGAGCAACTTAGGCTGGTACGATCTCCATTCGTAGAATTCGAAGAGTTAGTTAACCTTGGCCAACCTCGAAAAATACGACCCCCCTCCCGACGCGCAGACGACCCCCTCTCGAACTAATCAGACGGACAAGATGGACTCTTGCTAAATACGTCGTCGCTCGAATTGAAACTGTGCTTTACAGAATTGGCGCGCTACGATATTTCCGCGTTAATCGGTTCAGAGTATCTTTCTATTTTTCTTTTTCATTAGAGACGGGCGGAGCTGTCACTAGACGTTCCTTCGTATTTTAATTATGCGGTCCTTTTATTTTTGGACGATGTAGTCAAGCGTTGCGCAGCACTCTGTCCTTTTTGTAGTAACAGGCGACACATATGTGCCTGCTGCGAAAGCCTCAGCCGTCAACGAATGCTTCCTTTGGTCATTTGTCTACTGACATACTGTGCAATTTTAGTGAACCGAGAATCAGTCCTGAAGTTTTTTCTGGCAAAGCTTGTAAGGCCTTAAGTAAGATTCCACGATAAGGTCGAAAGTCGAACAAGGGAAAATATACATAGTCGCAAGACAGGCGGGCACATAAAAGTATGAGAAAGTGCGCGTTCCGGAATGAATACTAGGCCATGCCGCGCCCTTCGCGCCTAATCAGAATATGTATCCAACCACGCCTTCAGACAATAGCGATTCATCGGGTAATTGTAAGCCTGGCGTACGACCTGGGCGTCTAACACGAACTCACCTCTAACTGAAATGGAACAGGACAACTCCCCTCGTAGAACAAACAACTCACCCATCTAGAACAAGCAACTCACCCCTAGAACCAAGCAGTCAACCCCTCTAACTGAAATGACGCCGGAAATTATCCCAGTAGGGCAAGTCCTTTGGCTAATACTAGCTGGTTATGATGACCGAGGTAGCCTACCACCAATCGTGACAAACAAATGCGCAGCGAAAAGATTTTTCACAACGTCACTGGGTTGCAGCGCTCGCAGGGTACAATCTCTATGGAGTCAGCAATCTTGAAGGCCTACAACCATGAGTCAGTTGTGAAACAGGTCTTTACTGAATAATGTGGTGCGTTCTTGATTGCTTGGATAGTATTTCACTATCTACGCCCTAAACGTTACTACGGCTCCACAGGCTTACGGCCAGAGGTCTGGTGACCGGTGGACTGCGAGCTGGTCCAATGCACTGCTTTCTACGCCGCGCTCAATCTTTTGCTCTCTTCCTTAGGTTTCTTTCTTTTCGTTTTGTATCTTAGACTCTCCAACGACCAAAAAAGGGAACCTTCACTTGAGATTGCAATTCGATGATCTTTTCTCTACCGAAAAGTTTTATGTGGATACTTATCAATGCTTGACGTTTGCGATCTCCCTCAGCAGCCCGGCCACACCCACAAGAGCGGAACAGCGCCACTCTAGGTCAGTTGTAGTTAGTTGCTAACCTGAAGTGGCACTGATCTGCTCCTAACAAGGCCGCGGACCGGGCCTTCTTGAAGAAGACGATCCTGTCGAAGCGTCGGGATATCAATAAATCCGCCTGAAAACTTCTGGTAGAAGAAAGACATTGAAAATGCAATGATGCCAGGGTTTTACGAAGGGAGAAGTAGGAGATTCCTCATTTTAGCTGCCCTTCTTCTCCTTTTCCAGTAGGGGTTCACGCGTACTGATATTGGTACTAGTTAAATATCCTAAGCGCAATACTCAACTTAGATGATCGGATTGTGTTTTTAAAAGCAGAACTTTAGATGAGAAGGCAGCCCGTTAGAAGTAAAATAGAGCTGGTAAGTGGTGCCGAATGAAGAAAAACCAAGAGAATTGACCCTAAACCCAAGGAATAGGACCCCTTGTTTGCCCGAGTTGAGACGACTCTCATCGACGCTGCCCTCTTCATCGCTAACGCTCTCTCTGGCTAAAGGGCTGGAGGATGACTGCGAGGGATGGGCATGCTTCTGGGCGAGCTGCGCGGGCATACTCTTTGCTGCCGGAACGCGCATCGTACTACACCTTCAGTGGGGCCCCTGCCTTACGACTTTTTACATTTCACCTTTTGACCCCAGACCAATCGTGGAATCCTCTCTTAAGTTAGGACCTCTTTGTTCCAATCCCTATAGTTCTTAGATTCCAAAACAAAAGTCAGTTGGTGAATGTTGATCTTCTTCAACTCACGCTGCTAAAAAACAGTCATAAAAAAAACTACAAGACGTTCATAGTGGAGGAACACTCTTTATGGGTGCATGTTAAGCCACATTTCCGGAGCTTTTCCGAGAAATGGAAAATCGCAAGGGAAAGCTATTCAGCGTATTTCAAGCATATACGTCAATCGTAATCGTTTAACAAACATCCGGCCACTTTGCACAGAGCAATCTCCACATTCCTTTAAGCTATCGTATATTCGCCCAATTTTCTGGAGGAGAAGCTGCAGCGGCTCAACATAAATGCGAGACCATTTTTAGGTTGTCGGTGATGGATTCAGTCGTGTCATTTTCGGACCACCAAAATGACTAGTGGGTCCCTGGGGGAATCTGAGAAACACAAATTGCCTCCGCAGTTCTTATACCTTCTTTCGAATGACGCGTATGGCAAAAACTCAATTGCTATGAGTCTTTGGTCCCCCGTTTTCGACCACTTTCTCTAGCCGTGAGGGAACCACAACCCGGGGAAGATCGGGTATCGCGATATAATCAGGTCGGGGAAAAATTTGCTAAACAGAGGCTAAACAGCAGGGCTCTTTTTTCAACAACTGCAATTCCTTGCGACGAAAAAATCGCTCAAGTGCGACATGGCAGAATGTCGTTTTCGCCCCCCCCCCCCCCTTATTTTTATAATCAGTCAAAAAAAAATATGAATGCTTCCCTTATTCTGGCTCGGCTTTTGCCTCCATTCCCACAAATTAGCACAATAGCCAAAAGCAGCTGAAGCACTTCAAATTAAATCAAATTGTAGGAATACAGCCGCGCATATTCAGTGACAGTCCATCGACCCTTTAACACGTATTCGAAATATTGCCATGAATTTCTGAAGGCGGACCACACATCACAAGTGACGACGACCAAAAAACCCATTCAAGCTTAAGAACTAGCGTTTTCATGAAAATAACTCGATGAATGACCCTCAAGAACTTTCAACGGAACTAGATTTTGAAGCGATGACCTTTTGAATGACTTACAGGGAAGCTTGAACCTTAAAGTTTGTCATACTGGCTTCAACTTCCCAAATAATGAGGTAGAAGAAAGATGTGATCATTTTAAGATTGAAAAAAATTTATTTCTCCCTTTCCGTCGTAACTTGTGATGTTTTTCTGCACTCGACGCTCTTTAGCTCTCCGCGACACGGACTGTGAGCTTTTTCCCGCTTGTCGCCATAGACCATATGGTCTAGGCAAGCAAAGGACGGCCTACATAAATAGAACGTGACATTTTCAAACCTTCGTTAAGCTGACCTCTATTCACCATCCGTCGCGGGTCATGTGCACTTCCGCATTAGCCGGGACTGGGAACACTTGTTAACAAGATACTTCAAAGCCTACAGGGGCCTGCGGTTGCCCTGTCCTCGGGGGTAATACGTTTAAACCGAGGAGGTGCGCGTGTCCCGTCCAACATTAACTTTTGGAAACAGGACAACCCGTAATGAGCTTCTGCCAAATTTTCCAGCGGGCGTCTGAAAGTCTGCACGGGGCAGTTTTTCATAAACAAGCCCGGTCATCATGCGAGGCACTTTTCGCGATAAATTTGGCATGAATATTCCGATTGGAATGAAAGCAATGGTGCGAAGTGGGCACGCCGAAAAAGAAAAAAACGCGGAAAGGCAGAAATATTGTCCTTTTTTAGGATGATGAACGTGCCTGCAAGACAGAAAGAGCCGGAGAGGTTAAGCCCTAAGCCCTAATACCCTACAATTAGGTAAGAGAACTCAATACACACTCGGGAGCAACGAGCCAACAGCAGATCGGATTATTGCACTATAGCGCTGCTCAGGTATTGACAAGATGACCATGTTAGCACCCGTCATGACCGGAAACTCTGGCCTTTCAGAACAGCGCATTTACCGTTTCGGTAGCTCTACCGCCTCACAAGAAAGGAGCAAATAGACCTGGCTCCATCATGGAATGGGCCCGCAATTTTCCAGTGTCCCTGCGCACTACACATCTTGGTTGATGATTCATTGCTATCTTTCTTGAGCCGATGATTTGTTAGACCAGAATCAGCTCCGCCAGCTCGACTATCAACCGACTCGTGCTACGAATCGATTAGAACCTTCTTAGATCATATCAGCGTAATAGCTAGCATGGGCTATTGAATAAATAATCAAATAAATAAATTAATTAATTAATTAATTAAATAAAGAAATAAATAGATCCGTTTTAAATTTTCTCGATCCAGAGATCTGGTATGCAGGTTGCGATCACCCTGAAAACCTACTGCTGATAATACACGTGATTTTGTTCCAAAAATTTTGCGACACCTCCTAAAGGGGAGTCTCGATGCGACCTCACCACCACAACCAGTCTTAGGAGTCTCCCCCAATACGACACCCCTCCTCTCTAACCCCGATCACCACCCTCACCATCATGGCTGCTTTCACAGTATTTGACTCTGACAATGAGACCAATTGAATCACCCACTCCGCCACCTTTCGTCCAATACGGCCTCGTCTAGCGAAGGGTGGGGTTAAAATGGTATCATGGAGATATGGTAATATTGTTGGTTCCCTGAGCTTCATATACCAGATCAGAACAAGTGCAATTTGAAAGCTCTTCTTTCACAAAAACTTTACCTATCATTACCTTTACTTTACATTCACTTCACTTTATCATGGAGAGACAAATCCACCTATTTCGCTTTCATGAAACTTTCGCCAATCTCGTCAGAATACAACCCCCCTTCTTTTACGACCTTGCTCAACCACAAAACGCCACCAACCCTTCCTAAAATCACAAATGCGATCCCCTCGCTCGAACAGTGCGAACGGACGTTGAAACTACCAGGGAATCGTAATAAGGAACGGTCATGGTGTCATTCTCGCCCTTGTAGCATCGCACAGTGGCCGAACTCCATCCTCCTTCATCTCCTAATCATCAAGTCTCCTGTAGGACCAAAAACCCTTAACATGGCCTAAACTTTGACCATGGCTTCTACACTGCTAGCAGCTCTCTCTGAAGCTTTTCAAGTGGCGTCATAAATTAGGAATAGTTATCTCATGTTAGTAAAGCGTAAACTCCATACGATAAGATGTGCACTATGTACTTCTCAGGAATAAAGTCAGGATGGCAATCCTCTCTGTTAAGACGAGCAAGCGAAGTGGCCAAGATCACGTTGAAGAGTTCGTCAAGCGTGTTCATTCTAGACGACTTCGCTTTTCATGCATGTACGCATGCAAGACCGAAATTTCTGCTTGAAAAAAGTGCTGAATTTTGCAGTCCAACGAGCAATCTCAGAAGAAATTCCCTATTCAGATGACGTGATGCTCGCATGCAAAGATAAAAATCTTTTTGAGCAACCAGTGCAAGCTTGGTCTGACTTCCAGGAGATCTTCGGATTCATGAGGGAGAGTTTCCAATTTGAAGTGGTCAATTAAAATGGCATGAAATATACCGTTGCACTTGTCTTAAGACCCCGAGCTAAAAATAGTTTTTGATCTGGTTCTTCGAATAGATTTGAATGGTCCTCGCACTCGTACATCGGCTAGCCCCCAAAAGATAAAGCATTTGCCGTTGATCAATCCCTTTTTGGGATGCGGCACGCATTCTACTTCCATTTGTACATTCGTAGTGGCGTTTGAATGCGATGTGGCCTATACAATGACTTGCGGGGCCAGCCGATGTACAAGTCAGTGTTTTTATCCTCCCAGACAAGTCTGGTACCAATTAACCGACCCCGGAGGGATGGAAGGCTTGGTTGGCCCGGGCACCCAGGATTTGATCCCCGGACCGCGCGTGGTAAGCGTGCCACTTGTCGCCCTTTGCATATCGAAAGAAGGTCTCAAAAGCGTAACGGTAGTAATCCTAGCGGTTGGATAAGGCCAAGCCGTTGGCAGAAATACTCGAGGCTCTGACCCAGTCGAATGGTGGGTACCTTAAAAGTTGTAGTCGTGTGTACGCAACGAGCTGCGTTACAGTAGTGCGGTGCGGGAGGGAGGGGGAGACTCTTTCCTGCGGACATGGCACTGTGGAAGAAATGAATCACCAGAATGAATTACAGGCCGTAGAATCAGGAGAAAGGTTAGGAGCCCCATTCTCCGTGAGCGGCAAGCTAAATCTCCCCCCCCCGTCGTTTGAAATTCTCGGAAATTGCCGGTGTGGAATCGAGCATCCGCATCCTGCAAACTACGCCTGTATACATTCAGGCACCACCCTCTCCCCCCCCCCATCCGCCCCTCCTGGAAGAGTGCTTGCCTCATTCTTCGAGAAGGACGATGTGATTGTTCATAAAATCAACGAAGACTATCTAACAACCGCCTCGGCACAACAAAAACAACAAAAGCTTCATGAAAATTTCACACGGATCTGATGTCACTCTTTTCTAACGCATTCATGAACGTAGGCGAACGATTCCTCCGTAAAGTTTTTTCGATTAAGCGCACTAATGCATGTTGCATTGAATACAATATTTCTACTCAGAAAGAAGCAGGATGTCCTTTGGCAGAATCACCATCCAGAGCAGGGTCAGTCCTATCGTTGTTACTTTTTCAAAATTTTTTTGACCCCCCTCCCCAAGGTGGACTTGGTACGACCCCTTTTCGACCCTCGACCACCATATTCCTCTCTATAGTATTTAATTCTGGTACCACTCAACCCACCAAACTCCGCCCACTTTTTCCTCCAAATGCCGTCGAGCTGAAGGGGGGTATACCCACTATGCAAACAGTTAAATAAATACACAAAATTCTCCTTAAAAGTTTCAACAATTTACCTACCCCACTACGGCGATTTTTCCCGTGCGCTCCCAACTCACCTAGCCTACTACTCGTGAAAACTCCACTTTCACCACAAACTCACATGTACTTTCACGCGACTGAAGCGGATACGACCCCCCTCCTATAAACTCAACCAGGTACGACCCCCCCCCGTTGTTACTAGTAACAACGTAGGGTTGACCCTGTCAGAGGTAGACTACAATAATGCCCACAGCTTTTGCTGACGGCTTAGCCATTGTGAAAGATGTTGTCCACAACAAATCCGGCTACAATTGATCCAAACAAAAAGGGAAGTGTTCCGAGAAACCCTAAAGGCCACTGTCGTACTGAATTAGCGATGTGGATCTATTGCGCGAATAGTAGCAGCCGCATATTCGTACATTTTTGAGTTGAAGAAGGTGAGGATATGGGCCCAAACCATCGACGGGCGGAGTCAGGGGGCGGTGAGGTGTTGATGACGTCATGGTGGTGCATTAAGCCCCCACTGTGGCGGAATAATTAAGGATGTGCTTGGCGATCGCGCTCAAACCGCACGTTCCCACGAATGACGTGCAATGACGTAAACAATACACGTCCTCCTTACAGCCATTTATGATCACTGCCATGGTAACATACATAGGCCAGCTTATAGCCTTATGATGATGTGGATAGGCTGGCTCATAGATTCGTTTGATAATTTTACGTGGAGCTACCAGAGGTTTCCCTATGTTCTCTGCGGGAAGGCTAAGCCAGACGTCTATCATGGGGAGGCACCGCAGGGCTTTTTAGCCTGTGCCAGAAGCGTGAGCCAAGGGAGTGAAGGCCGTCTGGGCTGGAGGTGTGGGGAGTGATCCACTTCTAAAGCTGGCAAACTAAAAAGACAGTGCGAGGTCACTGCTGATCATGTTGAGCGATTACCAAAGCGGGCGGGGGGGGTTGCGTCCGGACGCGCACCACCACCACGAGTTTTGAAATAACGAGTCCATGTGATTACGTTACCACTTGTACTTTCCTCCATGGTCTTGCCGCGAATGGCTAGAGCACGGACGATTAGAGAACACCGCCTAGCTCGGCTCCAGTTCCCAGGGCTGAGATCTTGAGGACCAAGCCTTGGAGGAAGGAGGGACTCAGGAGTGGTAAGTCAAATAACATTGTGGTAAATTTATTGTGTGAGATCACACTAGAATGAGCCGCGTTTTGGGCCGAAGAACGCAGATGAGGGCATTAAATTGAGGCGCTTTAAGGGAACGAGTTCAGATTGTCCGTAGATGGGAGGCGGTCGCGGACGAGTTGATCGGTCACAGTAGAATGTGGCAACTAAAAAAACCTGTGCGCTCCAATCAATGGGATCGTGCCATATTGATCCACGTAAGAATTTCATTCCCCAGTAGACCACTCGTAAATCTGATAGACGTCAGCATAGGGTAGTACAGTTGAAATAGAGCACGAGTGCAAACTCGCACGAGTGCAAACTCCCTTCAACGCAAACGACGCTAAAACAAGTGCGTACCACACCTTTCAGAGCCTACCCAGTGCAACTCTTCAGAAATACAATCATTTTTCACAAGAATGCTGGGTTGTGAACAAAACTTTCGCCCCAGGCGGGACTAGAACCCCGGTAGCGTAACTGGTAGCGCACTTGCCCGGAAAGCGAGAGGTGCGGGTTCTAGTCCCGCCTGGGGCGAAAGTTTTGTTCACAACCCAGCATTCTTGTGAAACATTCGCAAGGCGAACTGCGGCCAAAAACAGCAGTTAACAAACAAAAACAAGTCAAAATCATTTTTTCTCATAAGTATTTTTAGGGATGCGTAAGACGTTCTTTCGCCTATAGAGCTTTTCATGCTCAAGCTTGAAAGCATTCGTTACACTATGCTCACTAGACCGACAAGCAACAACTTTGCAAATAACAAACAGAGGCACTGAAGGAGAATCATCGTAACTGCGCCGTGTTGTCGTTGCATAAGGAAAGGGAAACCTTTCGAAGTGACTCCAAGGAAAGCCGAAGTCGAGGAATTTTTGATGTGCGTCAGTGGAGGAGGTCGCATTTTGTACTGGTCGGGTAGAAAGGGATCGTATCTGGTGGAATCGGTAATGGAGCGAAAAAGGATTCAGTTAGGGTCCAAAGATTTTTGCTTGGAGATTCAAAAAGTATTTCGATTGCTTCCGACCCTCCATCTCCGCCACTTGACGAACCCTGCGGGCGAGTGAGCTGTACAAATGGTTGTGATAGAAAGCAGCAGAGTTGGCTACGAGAATCGTGAGTGGAGCTACAGCCGAGAAGCGGCTCGTGACGGTCGGTCGCTACATTCTTCGGTACACGGCTTACCCTGGGTTACCTTTACCCCAGCTGTTGTGGGAGCGCACTTGTGCGTTCTTGAAATGCCCGTGATGAATAAGTGATAGCTGAGACCCGAAACCTACATGTTTAGTTCTGCATCACTTTTTCGTCACAGAAAACCTGGCCAGAAAAACCAAGGTAATTGAATTATTCATGGGTTCTTTGATGAAGGGAGAGTGCCCATTAGCCGGAGGGCAACACATGGTTCAGAGAAACCGCGTACCACAAACTCCGCAGGTTAGCAAAACAGGTGAAAATCCAATAAGGGAGGAGAGGCGTTCCATTGTATTATTCATTACTAAGATAAGAATGAGAACGCTCGTGACACCTTATCGATCATTCAAAGTGTGCTTCTGATAAGTATCGGTGTACTGTGGAAGTACTCCTGGGATGCTTCCACAATTCGGCCTGCAATGGTCCAAGGAAACGGTCCTGAACCAGGGGAATGGAGAGCTTTGCTTCGGCCTAAGGGTGGAGGAGCTCCAGGGTGGATGACCTGGTGCAGAAAATTGGATAGGATGTGGGCAGGATGTGTGGAATGTAGGACATCCACCGGTCCTTATCAAAAGTACGCTCGAAATGAGTCGTTCACTTATTATCTTATCCGTAGTGTTCGATAGCCCAAAGAACTGCTCTCTAGTACTACGGATAAGATACCAAAG